>VMDO01012817.1:0-60663 GCA_007922755.1 Pedetes capensis
ACATCATGTTTGGAAGAGTGGCAGGTCAACGGAAAAGAGGAAAACCCTCCACCAGATGGATTAACACAGTGTCTGCAACAATGGGCTTAAACATAAATAAGATGGTTTGCCTGGCACGGAATCGGCAAGTGTTTCGATCTGCTGTACATAGGGTCGCTATGAGTCGGACTCGACTCGACGGCACCTAACAACAACAACAACATACTGCTTGAAAATATGAAAAAGAAGAAGACTTGAACACATTAAAGAAAAGGAGTTTTGATTCACATAACATTTTAGGGAAGAAGAAGATGGTTTTAATGTATAATCACTCTGTTATTCACTAGATATTTATAGAGGATACATCAGGAGCCATTCATTATGATGGTCTCTGGGAATATAAAGACAATTAAGTCAAGGTTTCCATCCTTGGGAGGCTTATTGTTCAGTTTCAGAGTTGAGTATACAAACTGTACTGTAAAAAAAAAAATGGCAAAAAAAGTTGACTCATGAGCAGTTGCTCTGTATTCAAATTCCAGTGTCATGCATTGGGCTACACTGAAGGCATAAATCTATGATTGTGACCAATATTTTTTAAAAATATATGAATGCTATACCTTAGACTATTTAATTTACTTTTAAATTTTGTTCTGTCTAAATAATTACAAAGAATTAACTTTCCTTGAGAAGGAAATTACCATCTAAATACTAGAAAACCTGCCTTTCAATTCTCCCATAAAATATTTTTCTTCCATACTGTGATACCAGAACATCAATTTGAGCAAAATATTTATGTGGAAGCACCAGCCCATTTCAAAATCTTCTGAATTAATGTTTATTGAGGAAGGAAGGACATGGAATTGAAAGCATTTAATCATATTGTGTACCCACAAAAAGTCATTTCTTTACTTTGAAATTAATTTTAATCATATAAATTCAGATCTTTGAAGATTGCAAGAAAACTCTAAAACTCTAAACAAAATCTTTTGTTTCAACTTTTTTCACAGTGGGTACTGATTCATTCAGAGATTATATATGCAAAGAAGTTCAACTACATAAGGGTGGCACCTAATTGTAGGTAAAAATTTTCATAGATTATATCACATTATAAGAGTAATTAATGTGAAATTTTTATTCACCAGAATTTCAGAGAGGCAGACCACTTCCCTCTCGGAAAAGCTATTAGAGCTAGAAATTGAGCTCTAGTTCCTAGAGCATCACAGCTGGAATTACAGTAAAAGAGAAGCAGAAGGTTGTTGAGTCTCAAACAAAGAGGAACGAGGCAAAGTGTGGCAGAAAATGGTAGAACTTTGAAAGGCATTGCTATATGCTTTCTCAGAGGCTGACCCTTAAGGCCTCCACCTCCCTACACGTGACCATGAGCTGTTATACACCATCAAATTGGATAACCTAGTAGATCTGAATAAATTCCCAGAAATGTACAACCTACCAAGATGAAATGCTGAAAAAATAAAAAATCTGCAATGACCAATTGTGAAAGGGGGAATTGATACTGTAATAAAGTATCCCGTCAAGGAAAAACCCAGGTCCTGATGGTTTTGCTGCTAAGTTCTACCAAATATTTAAAGAATAATTTATTCCAACCCTTTTCAAATTCTTTCAATGAAAGAGGAAAGAAGATTTCCAAAGTCATTTTTCAATGTCAGCATTACCCTGATGCCAAAACCACTCAAGGAGACCACAAGGAAAGAAAATGCAAGCCAATATTAATCTCCTTATACTCCTGTTCATTTGATAGTTTCTTTCAGGTATTTTCATAGATTCCTTTACTACATATACAACATTCATGTGTTGTAAGAGTTCTGAGTTCAGCATACTTACTATATGACTGCATTTTTCCTGTATCATGTTACTCACATCAGTGGTTTTAATTAGCATCTGTAGGTTTAGCTCAATCAGTACAGTGCTGCTCTGTGTTCTCTGAGGCCTTAGGTTCAATACTCAGCAAAAATGGGAAAAGGACCTGGCAATCCACTCTTGGAACAATCCCAAAGCAATCCTGAAACAACCAGCCATTGAAAACTCTATGGATAACAAAGAAGCACTGACATAGTGCCAAGCATAGCAGAGTGTCGAGGAGTGTTTCATTCTTTTGTGCATAGGTGCTATGAGTTGGACCCAACTAGGCACCTTACAACAACAGCAATCCTATAACTCCCAAATATACTCATCTGTCTCTAGCCATCTCTGTATATTTATTTGTCTCTCAAGACAATCAGAAAACACCTTGAGGGCAATATCAGTACCTTTTCTCTTGAGACTTGTGGCCTCAAAACTATATCGTCAATCTAGTTGCATTCAAAGGCTGTTTCAAATTTATCAGTTGGCATATTTCTTTATCATAGTAAAATGAAACAGTAACATACCTATCTGGAAGTTTAAAAAATAAAATTGTTGAATTTCTGAAGAGAACTTCACCAAAAAAAAATTAATGAAAATTTATTGAGAGCTCTCCAGCTTTGAGTTTCTGTCATTAGTATGAATTATTGGTTAAAAATCATCCTGTCATTGAAGGAGACTTAAAAACTTAAAGCAGAGAAACACATGATAAAAATTGGCCATAAATTATATCCTAATGACACCATACTGACACCAATATCTCTTTATTGGGCTGTATTATGTAAGCAAAATGTTTTGACATTTCTAAGTGTATCCACATCTTGTCTTGGAGGAAAAATGAACTGTTGTTCCTGTATTGAAAGAAAACAGCACATGTTTTGGTACATCAGTTTTCTAAAGCCATCCACTAGTTATGACATATAAATTATAGATAAAATTAGAATGACAGTCTTATATTTAGAGATTTAGAGTTGGCAGTTCTTATTTCTTAATATCAAATGTAATCCACACACTTCCTATCTTGTTTAATCTTAAATCAATGGAGTGAATAATACCTACATTGAAGTATCCAAAAAGAAAATAATAGTGTTTGTTGTTTCAATGAGGTTTATTAACATCTTCATTTATATAAAGGCAATGTCACTTGAATTTTTCATTTGTATTTATTTTTATATTTTTGTAAATTTATCAATAAAAATCATGTATATGTATGCCATACATAATGTTTTGATATATGTTATATTATGGAATGGCTAAATCTAGTTAATTAAGATGCCAATTATCTCTTGTACTTACTGTGTTTTGTGATAAGAACACTTAAAATTTCTCAATAAATTTTAAGTAAATACAAGTTGTTATTAGCTATAATCACAATGTTATACAATGGATCTCCTCAATTAGTGCCTTTTAACAACTGAAATTTTGTGTACTTTGGCAAACATCTCCCCAGTTCACCACTCCATGTCCCAATCCCCAGCAACAACCATTCTATTCTTTGTGTCTAGAAGTTATATATATACACCTTCTCTTTAATCCCTCATGTACTGGTGGACCCTGAGGTTGACACCATATCTTGCCTATTGTGAATAATGCTACAATGAAGACAAGAGGGTAGATATCTCTTTGACATATTGACTTTGTTCCCTTGGACTATATACCATGAAGTCAGATTTCTGGATTATACAGTAATTCTAATTTTAACATTTTTTCAATTTTTGGAGACAGGGCCTCACTATGTAGTCCAGACTGACCAGAAACTCACTTGTAGCCCAGGATGTCCTTCAACTCATGTCCATCCTCCTGCCTCAGTCTTTGTGTCCTGGGATTACAGGCATGCACCACCAGGCTTGGCTAATTTTAATTTTTTTGTGGAAGCTCCATACTGTTTTCCATAATGGCTACACTAATTTGCATTACCATCAACAGTGTGTGAGGGTTTCATTTTTCCACATCATCATCAAATGTGTTGTAGCTTGCCTTTTTTTATAATAGGCATCTTAAAAGATATAAGGTCATTTCTTCATGTGTATAAAATCAGCACATTTTAATTTTAATTTTAAGTTCCTTATATTCACTATACTGTTTACCTACTCAATAACAGTGACCTCAGCCCCTTTAATACTGCTTAATAGCTGTTGATTTAAAAAAAATACATACAGGAAGAAAAACAAAGAAAAAAGGAAAAAAAGAAACAGAAAGATAGAAAACTGGAAGGAAATAAAAAGAATGTTACCAGACATGTTGGACTGCATTTGGAAAATAGGTTAACAGTGAACATTTTAAAGTCGTTCTTACTCTAATATTCATTTAGAGGGAGGCTGAATATCTATAATACTTAAAAATCAAATACCAAAACAATTTATCTAATTATCCAGCTCTCACAACCAAACATATATATTCATTTCTTCATGATCAAGGAGAAAAAAATTCATTTCTAATGGTGAGATTAAGTCACTAATGCATTGTCATAAGAATCTGGAAGCTTACTAATTGCCTGAAAATTATATATATATATATATAATTTTATTTTATTTATATATGTGTGTGTGTGTGTGTGTGTGTGTGTGTGTGTGTGTGTGTACGTGTGTGTATACATATGTTGTTGTTGTTGTTGTTAGGTGCCGTCGAGTCGGTATTCGACTCATAGCGACCCTCATAGGGTTTTCAATGGCTGACTGTGTCGGGATTGCCTTGGGAGTGGATTGCCAGGTCCTTCTCCCATATTTTCAGTGCTGGGAATTGAACTCGGGACCTCAGAGACTGCAGTGCAGTGCTTTACCAACTGAGCTAAATCCCAGCCAGTGTATACATATAGACAAATATATAATTGTGATTGTTGCTGTTAGGTGTCATCAAGTCAGTATCCGATTCATACAGGTCCTATATACAACAGACACAACACTATTGTCGTGCTTCTCTGTCATTCATAGGGTTTTCAATGGCTGAATGTTTTTCGGGAGTGGGCTGCTGAGTCTGTCTCCACAGCCTACAGCACCTGGTGTTCCCAGGAGGTCTCCCATACAAGTACTAACCAGGCCTGACCCTACTTAGCTTCCAAGATCTGATGGGATCTTGGATGCCAAAGTAGTATGGCATATATACTAGGTATATATAGATAATAAGGTATATATACAAGGTATATATACAAGGCATATATACAAGGTATATATAGATAATAAATTTCATATATATACATATATAGAGAGATAGATAGATAGATAGATAGATAGATACACATATACATACATATACATATATACATATATGGAATTTATTACATATAACATAATGTACATATTATATATATTCTTACTTATTTATAATTAACCTACATTTTTGTCCTTGAGGCAAATTGAAGATTTTTACATACACACACACATGCACACACACACTGGCACGCAATCTCCTGGCTAGCATAAACAGTCTTTCATAAAATTATTTATTTCTTTAAAGTTTGACATGAACTTTCTAAGTTATTTCATTCTTATACCTAAGTTTTTCTTCCTTCTTTCATTTTATTTTTACCATGAAAACGTTTTCTGTACTTTTCATAATTAATAGTATAAAATAAATATTCTTCCTTGTTTTACTAAATCATTGTATTCAACTTGATATTTCTTGCTTCAAAATATAATTCACAATCCTGTGCCATCCTTACCTGTGGAAAAACTTCACTACAACACTTTTGCTATCTCATATTGTATATAACATTCCATTTTCTTAATGCAAAAGAATGAAGGAAGCCAGCCAATAAGAAGCAAGTGCAATAATATGTAAGTCATTTTCACTTATTCATGTGTTATTCATGTGGTTGATGATTAAACTTTATAGCAGAAAATTAACATTTCCATTTTCTAGTATGATATGCTTCTGTCATGTTTTATCATTGACAGGAAACTTCAGGAAAAAAATAATCTATTATTTCTCTTACATTTTTTAATTAGGTAAAATTTGAGAGTCTTATTAAGTTCTATAATAACTAAATGTCCATCACACCATGTTTTAATTTTGTTGGGTATGATTCACTTATAGTCCACATTTTACTACATTGGCTTTGACTTAACCTGCATACAACTGAGTTATAGAATTATAGTGAACGGTCATATTTAGATTTTTAAAAGATATTAAAATGCTGGGGAATATTCAATATTTTTCCAACTCTATTTTTCACAGTAGACAAAGTATCCTACAATTTTTATTTGGTTGTTTAATAGTCTTCTACTTCTTTTAACCATTTCTTCAATAGGTTCCTTAAGCATCATCCCTAACACATTTTTCTACAAATGAGTCCTGATAATTTACTCCCCGAAATGGTTACCCTTTCTGTTGTTTTGCCCATCTAACGTCCCAAATTTTTCTCTATATTGATGTCATGGTTTTCAGTCTAAAATGCAATTCTTCCCATGACACATGTTGCAATTCTTCCCATGCTGCCTTCTGCCTCCACAGTAGAATGTGAAACATTTAGTCCATGAAGGCCTTTAGCTTCAGCTCTTACCTCCTCTCACACTGCACACTCCTATCATGCTGAGTTTTGTTTGTCCACCATGGTACATTCTCTCTCATTTCCATGTCTGGGAGTCTTCCAACACCTCCACTTCCTCATTTTCTTCTTTTTGCAAATTCCTTCCAACTATAGGACCCCGCACAATGTTTACTCCAATTTTTACAAGATGTCTCTATTGATTCAGCCTAGGTGATATGAACATTTTAGGTGTTCTCATAAGCATTTTGACTCTTTACTATATTCCTATTAGAGCATTGTGGTTAACAGATCTTATAAATTTGTCAGAAAATAAACTTGTCGAAATCAGGAAATATAACTTAATTCTCTGTCACACTAGTAATTTACCATATAGAATGATCAGTATGTGTTTGACAAAAGAATAATCGAGCTATTACTTCATCATACGTACTCTATCAGGTCTCAAACAAAATCAAGTTTACATTCATTATCTTTAACCTTCTTCTGTGGTTCCCATGTCTACAAATATATAAAAAAATTTGGAGAAAAAATTCATTCATTAAAATAACAATATGTAATATATTTTTTCACCTGCAGCTGTATGGAGACGTCTATTGAATATACCATGGACTGCCAAAAGAACCAACAAATCTGTCCTAGAAGAAGTGCAACCAGAGTGCTCCTTGGAAGCAAAAATGGCCAAACTGCGTCTTACATATTTCGGACATGTAGTCAGGAGAGAACAATCCCTGGAGAAGGAAATCATGTTTGGGAGAGTGGCAGGTCAACACAAAAGAGGAAAACCCTCCACCAGATGGATTGACACAGTGTCTGCAACAATGGGCTTAAACATAAATAAGATGGTTTGCCTGGCACAGAATCGGCAAGTGTTTCGATCTGCTGTACATAGGGTCGCTATGAGTCTGACTTGACTCGATGGCACCTAACAACAACAACAATATATTTTTTCAGGCTGGGATTTAGCTCAGTTGGTAGAGAGCCGCTCTGTAGTCTCAGAGGTCTGGGGTTTTATTCCCAGCACACAAAAATGGGAGAAAGATGTGGCAATCCACTCCTGAGGCAATCCCAGAACATCAGCCATTGACAACCCTATGAGGGTCACTATGAGTTGGACACGATTTGATGGCACCTAACAACAACAATGTATTTTTTCCGGATTATGTTCATATTTACCTGTCTTCTGTTTATTAAATTATATTTGTCTTCATGTGAATAATTTCCTCAAATTAGCTAACAAGGCCTATTTTCACATACACAGAGATGCACACACATACATATACATCCTCAGATGTATTTAGCTCAAAGTCAGAATTGAAAAGGATTACTTAGTAAATAAGTGGAGTGACAAGCTAACAGAATGTCTTAAGTATACAAATAGCTGGAACAAAAGTCAGTTTTTCCTGGCTTGAGTCCAGCTGTATCCCTAGACCCATTACATGACTTCCCTGAACTTCTTTTCTGCTTCTGGTAAAATTAAGTGACCTCTTTCTTCTGATGTTCTTGGCATGTAAGTTACTGGGAAAGTCTTGTGTTTGTAGTGACAATGCTCCAAATACCAACATATGTTCTGCTCTGATTATGAAGTGACAAATGAGTTATGAATTCACATTTTCCCACCTCTTGTGGTATGAAAAAAAGAAGGAAATACTACAAAAAAAGAAAATATGAGAAAAGAAAAAATAAGGAGACTAATGGACTGCATCAGCAAAGCAAATATTTGAAATTAGGTAAATTTTGCTCCTCAGATTTGAGAAACATTTTCAATCTCTGTTTGCAGCCAGGCATTGTGGCACACACCTATAATCCAAGCAACTTGGGAAGCTGAGGCAAGTTCAATGCCAGAGGCAGCCTGTGAAACAGCAAATTAAAAATAAGTAAATTAATTAAAAATTAATTAATTTAATCTAATCAAATAGGAGCCAGGGGTTCAGTTAAGTGGCAAGACACTTGCCTAGCATGTTTGAGGACCTGGTTCAGCCTCTCCACTGTTGAAAAAAAATCTAAATCTCTGCTACAAGTTTCATAATGTATTTAATGAACATGGAAAGATTAATATACTAATTACCTAATGAGCTATAATAATCTTAGGTTGAATCATAATAATGGCATAAAGTCAGTTGTAATTTATTCTCAAGTACATTATAAAATTAAGATATATGTATTTTTGTTTTTCTTTTCCTATACAAATTAATAATTCCTCTGAGGAAGTATAACATTTTTATTCACACAAACTATGTTGCTGTTAGGTGCCGTTGTAGTTAGGTATTCTCTTAGAAAAAGAGAGTAAATAATTTTGTGTTGCATACAGATATTTTGGTCTCTTAGCATTTATTTTGTCTTCAGAATCAGCATTTGCCAATATGCCAACTTGTGGAAGCCTTTTATCCCTAAGTCTCATTTCTTCATGTGGAAAATAAATGTATTAATCTGAAGAAATTCTGAGATTCTGATATTATTAAGAATGGCCTAGTTCAAGTTTTTAATAAACTCTAGCAACATTTCTGATACTGTATGATTCTATTCTGTATTTGAAATAATGTTAATTATTAGATTGACTACATTAACTATGGAGGTATAAGGTTTTTTTCTAAATTTCATTTAAAGTTTTTTCCCATGAGATATAACTTTGATATCTCATAACTGTCACATACTAAGCCTTCAAAAATGTCTTCTTAATTGTATGTATTAGATACCTAAATTGTTGTTGTTGTTGTTGTTGTTAGGTGCCATCGAGTCAATGTCTGACTCATAGCAACTCCATGTACAGCAGGCAAAACAGTATTGTTCATGCTTCTCTACTATTCATAGTGTTTTCATGGGCAGATTATTTTTTCAGAGTGGGTTGCCCGGTCCTTCTCCCAAGCCAACAGCACCTGGTCTTCCCAGGCAGTCTCCCATCCAGGCCCTGCTTGGCTTCCAAGATCTGACAGGATAGATAGCCACAGTGGTATGACTGCAGGCTACATAGCTAAATTATAACTACATTAAACAAAAGATATAAAATTTTGTTCAGAGAGAGTACAATTAAATTATCAGAGATGAGTGGCTTAAGAAATAAATTTAAAGAATATAGAGGTTAGTGTTCAACCTCTTTGGTCATCACAAGAAATGCAAATAAAAACCATCAAGATGCACATGCAAGGATGACAAAAGCAAAATGACAAAAAAGCTAAGCTCTGATTGGGCATAAATCAATAAAAACTCCCCAATGTGAGAGTAAAATTATCCAAAATGGTACTGCAGAAAACTATTCAGGTATTTTTGGAAATATTAAGTGTAAATCTAGTATATGACCCAGCAATACCATTCCTAGGTCTTATCCAAGAGAGAAAAATTATTTTCAAAATTACTTTTACAAATAATATCATAGCATCTTTATTCAAAAATAATGTCAAACTAATTATCTCGAGTGTCCTTCAATAAGAGATGGATAAATAACCTGTGAGTAGTTATCTACTATATTGTACAGCAAATGTTCCAACTACATGCATAAAATCCCAAAAACCATGTTGTCATGTAAAAAAACTAGACACCACAGAATATGAACAGTATGTTTACACACAAATGATATTCTAAAGCAGACAAAACCAATTACTGATAGACTCAGATGAGTGTTTCTGGTAGGAGCAATGATCAACTGAGAAAGCATCACAGGAATCTTTCCGGGATGATGGAAATTTTACACCTATCTACCCTGGTATCTGATTAACCCATGCACTGCAAATGTGAGTTTACTATCCAAATTACCACTCATGTTTCAAGAGCTGTTAATGAGAAGAAAAAGTGTTTTCAATTGCTGTCAGCTTTATTCTCCCCACTCAATTCCATTCTCATACCTATCCTCTCAGAGGTAAGAGTCTGAAATGACCAGCTTCTTCCTACGCATTACATTTTACTTAGACTACACATGCACAACTTATTTCAAGTGACAGTAGACATGTGAGTTCAAAAGTTTGTGTAATAAGGTAACTTTTTAACTATTTTTAAAATTTATCATGTTTTGAGTTTCAAAATAAGATTGCACTTAATAGATTTCTCAAAGCATACCAAACAGAACATCATAAATTAAATCTTTTTAGAAAAAAATGGCTAGATATATCTTATCCCTTACAGCTATCATTAATTCAATGTTCTTCTTACCCAAAACTACCTCCTCTCAGACTCAAATTAATGAAAGTTTCCAAAGTATAGCCAATGAGTCAATATTCAGTCAACTATTAGTATTCTTTATATGATAATCAACATTTCTTTGATCATTTCTAGCTCAATTAAATGGATTAATATTTTGCCTCCATTTTCACAGATCTCATCTCTGAATCCCCTCAACTTTGCAAAAACTCACTTATGTTTTGTTTTCCTTCTAAACTACATAATACTGATACCTAAGGACATTTGTGTTTACAGATCTGTCAAAGAAATAGAGATATATCACTGTAAGATAGCAAATTTTAAAGCATGATTCCTGAAAGAAGTATTTGTATACACACATTGAAATAATACAGGACCTCCTCTAATGTAGGATGCCTGTACTTTCTTCATGGTTATTTATATCCTACTGAATTTATCTACTGCATGTCTTTTCTTTCTAACCAGTGGTAAAAGCTTCATTTTCTTTCCATTCTCATATTAACTATATACAGCTTTAATGTACACCTTTCTTTGTTCATGGTTTTATTTCAGATGCTCAGAATAATTCCTGGCACATACTAAGTCCTCAAGGATTATTCAGTGAAGCTGGGCATGGTGGAACAATCCTTTAATACCAGTGCTCAGGAGGCAGAGGCAGGAGGATCCCAAGTCTGAAGCCAGTCTGGGGTATGCAGAAAGTTTACTGTAAGCCTATGCTACATAGAGAGACCTTGTCTCAAGAAAAAAAATAGAAACTTTCTATTAATAAGAGAACTTTATATTCAATTTCAGCATCTTCACTCCCAGCCCATTTTTAATTTTTTCCATTTTGAGACAAGAGTCTCACTAGGTAACACAGGCTGCCCTGGCCTTGAACTTATTATCTTCCTGCCTCAGCCTCCCAAGTCACTAGAATTACAAGCATGTGCCACCACATCCAGCCATCTAAATGTTTTTGATTACATATATTTAAAAAAACACTGAAGTACATTGCACATAGAATTATCATGTTTGTAAAAAATTTCTCAGGTCTTTTCACAGATGGGCTCAAATTCCAAAAACATATGAAGTTTACATGACCAAGAATGCAGACAATCTGAAGGAAAGGATACTCCCAGACAGAGGGAACATGGGTGTTTCAGGGTGTGCTCTGGGAAGATCATGAATGGGGCATAAGACATGTTAAGAACTGGAGCTAGAAGTATCTCTTTGGAAGAGATACTAGAATCCAATAAGTATCTTAAATCATAGGTAACATAAAAATCCATTAAAATGTTTTGAGTTAGTAAAATTAAACTGTTACATCTATTTTAGAAAGACAATATTTGAGAGACTGGTATGGAAAATGCATCGTAGAAGAAATCTATAAAAGGTTGGAAGACCTATTAGGAAGATGTGTACAATTACCTAAGAAAAAGAAGATGAACTGATGCAGCAGCAATGTTTAAGGGGAAGAAGCCCTAAGTCTGAAGTCATCTAAGAAGTTTGGTGTGAATGAAAGAAGAAAATGGATACAATGGCTAATAGGGGGACAGGGATGGGATTGGTGTCTGTAGAAGGATGGAGGCTTGAGGATACTGTAGTCTGAACAAAGGAGCTGGTACAAATGAAGCAAGTGAAGCTGTAGGAGGAAAGAGGGATTAGCAGGTAAGTAAATTCTCAGAGATGAGGAAAGGGCAGAGGGGCTCATGCCTCAGAAAGAAATAACTCAGGATAGTTACTGGAGAGTCACAGACATGGACATGCCTGGTTGTTGGATTCCCAAACTCTCATAAATTAAAACTCAATATGTAAAAATGGAAATAGTTGCTGCTAAGGACAAACAATTCTGTTAACGCAAATTCAAAAGTTAACTAAAATTCCACCAAGGGGCGGGCTAATCTGGGAGGCTGATAGAAAAATAGGAAAAGTCATATTTCTTCATAGCTATTAAATACCATGGGGCTGGGATTTAGCTCAGTTGGTAGAGTGCTGTTCTGCAGTCTCTGAGGTCCCGAGTTTGATTCCCAGTGCCGCAAAATGGGAGAAGGATGTGACAACCCTCTCCCAAGGCAATCCCGAAAGAGTCAGCCATTGAAAACCCTATGAGTTGGACTCAACTGGACGGCACCTAACAACAACAACATTAAATACCATGAGTAATAACTGCCCTTCCTTAGTGTGTGGTACATATTACAAAGATTTCTACACAAAATTATCAGGAATTTTAACAACCTAATGCTTAAATATTAATTCCTCAGCTAACCAGAAGACTTAATTTGTCAAAATAATCCATCTTCCAATAATTACAAATACCTATAAGTTAGCATTTTCTCCAGAGATCTCAGATTTGCTACATTTGGGCAAAGTCAGCTATGCTTGGGTTTTGTAAGAAGATATAATATGTTTTAACTTTTTTTCATTTTTATAAATATATTAAAATATTTCAAATAAATATTCAAAAAATGGTAATGTCAACAATAGCAGATACATGTCTTTACATGTTGAAGAGTTAATTGGAGCTGAATATTAACTTTTCCCTTCAGAACAGGCTTGCAGCCTAAGGAAAGCGACATTTCTTATGACATTTTACTCTCCTTAAATCTGAATCTACTTTAGTCATTTATATTACTTGCCTGGTCACAATAGTCATTTAATTTCATGACTTCTGAAAAAATAGATACCACATATATAAAAATTCACTTTACATAAATTATTACTAACCATTACAACTTTATAAATTGGTTTAAATATGACTATTATCGTTTTATGGATACAGAAATCTTTGGAAGAAGTTAAGAAAGGAAGTTTTTATGAAAGTTATTGCTATCAAGTAGAAAACTTGAATAAGCCATTGTATCACATATACTTGCATATGGCTAAACTGATATTTACTGTGAACAAATTGTAAACACTGGTTATAGGTAACATAATATATCAGATATTAAATTTTAATTAACATAAAATTTTCATTTTAGATATTTATTCAAGATATTTTAAACTAGAGGAGACATTAAAGTGCCTCCAGGAAAAATAAAAACTTATTCAAGCCATATAACCAGTACATAGCACAGGTAAGCTACACAAATACAGAATATTGTTGTTGTTGTTGTTGTTGTTAGGTGCCATCAAGTCCTATTCATTCTTAGAGACCCTTATAGGGTTTTCAATGGCTGTTTCGGGATTGCCTCCCAAGTGGATCACCACATCCTTCTCCCATTTTTGCGGTGCTGGCCATCAAACTCAGGACCTCAGAGACTACACCGCAGTGCTCTACCAACTGAGCTAAGTCGCAACTGAGCTAAGTCCCAGCCCTTATACTATTGTTGTTAGGTACTGTCGAGTCAGTATCTGACTCATAGCAACATTACATACAACAAGTGAAACACTACTGTCAGTGCTTCTCTGCTATTCATAGGGTTTTTAATCATGGATTGTTTTTTGGGAGTGGGTTGCCAGGTCCTTCTCCCAGGCCTACAGCACCTGGTGTTCCCAGGCGGTCTCCCATCCAAGTACTAATCAGGCCGGACCCTGCCTAGCTTCTGAGATCTGACGGGATCCGATGCCACAGGGCTACGGCTGCAGGCTTATACAGAACATAAATAAGCATTATATATTACAACAGCTGGGATTTAGCTCAGTGGGTAGAGTGCTGCGCTGCAGTCTCTGAGGCCCCAAGTTCAATTCCCAGCATTGCAAAAATGGGAGAAGGGCCTGGCAATCCACTCCTAAGGCAATCCCAAAGCACTCAGCCATTGAAAACCCTGTGAGGGTCACTATGAGTTGGATACCGACTCGACGGCACCTAACAACAACAACAACAACAACATATATTACAACATCCTTATTTCATGTTATCATGTTCTAAATCAACCTGTGTTGAAGTACTTCCAGGAATATGTGGTGGAAAAATGGGTGGGAAATCAATTTCTAATCATCATGACTTCTTAGAATTCAAATTCCTTTTAGGTGTTTTAAACCACAGAATTTCCGTATCATGGAGAGACAAGGTTTAAATAACACTGTGATAACTCATCTCAGATCTCCCACTGTCTGAACTTCTTGTCTTCCATTTGGGAAACAAGGTAATATTTTCATTTCTTTTGTTATTCTTTATATCAAATTATATTGCAAAACTTAATAATAGCCTTTAAAAAATTTAAAGACAATAATGCCACCATACCTCAATTGTTTTGAGAAATTGTTCTATAACTAACAAAAGTTAATGATTTATATCCTTTGGGTGGAAGCTATCTATTATATTTCTCTGTCTCACGACTAAGTATCAAAGTTTTGTTTTAACAGTAGGTTTATCATAATGAGTTTTCTAGAAATCCAAAACACTGTGTATTTGATGAGTAACCATCTGGGTCACTACTGTCTGGCTACTAGACACCAAAACATTTACCTAACATAGCTTTTTCTTAGAATTAGAAGCAATACTCATAATAGAGCTGGCACAATGTCTGGAATACCAGGTGCTAGTAATTACCCTTATCTCTCATTTATCAACATACTAAAAGCATTTTTCTTTTCTTTTCTTTTTTCTTTTCTTTTTTTTTTTTTTATTGAGGGTTGAACCCAGGGCCTCACACTTGTATGCTCTGCACGTGCTGGACCACTGAGCTGCACCCCCAGGCCATTTTTTTTTTTTTTGAGACAGGGTCTTGCTAAGTTATGCATACTTGCTAAATTATGCATACTTGTAATCCTCCTGCCTCTGCCTCCCAATCCTCTGGGATTACAGGCATACGCCACCACACCTGGCCCTAAAAACATTTCTTCAATACTCAGTTAATATTTGTCTAATTTCTTTCATCCATGGAACATAAAATATCTAATGAAAATTGACTTAGCCATGTATATTTATTTCAGATATTAAGAGGAAATAATATAATTACGATCTTACCATTTTAAAACATTTTCATGAAATGCTTCTAAAATGAATACCATATGCACAAATGTACTTTTACTCTATAAAATAAAAAATATACCTGAGGCATCTTAGTAGAATGGAAAATTAATAGGTTAGTTAAGGCAAATTTTTTCTTAAGACAGAAAATAATGCTATTGTGCATGCATCATCTATATTTGTGTAGTTATAGGTGACTGGCATATTTAATGCTATTTGAGAAAAATCCTATCCTTTGAGATAATTAATTAATTTGGTATTTATAGGATGTAAAGAGAAAGATATTGTTATATACCAAAAATACATTGGAATAACTTTATTTAATTTTTCAGTTTTTTGTTTATTTGTAGGAAAAGTTGAGTTGATATGTGATCAGAAATTCTTGTGGAATTGTATGTAGTCTTACTGTTAGAGATCGCCTGGGTCGGAAGGAACCTTAGTAATCATGTAAAATCTCTCATTATCTGGATGCGTAAAATGAAGGGTAGCGGTGCTCAGTAGCTTGCCTAAGCTCCACCAGCCAGTTCCAGGTAGAGTTGCCACTAGCAGGAATTCTGATGTCCAATATAATGTCATTTCCAACTGTTTCTCCAATGTTGCAGCCAGACTTCATGATTTGGCTCACCTGAAAACTGATTTAAAAATGAATTCCTGTTGTACTTTGCATTTCTGACCATTGTTCTGCTCAAGATTGAAGAAATTTTGTAAATCACATGGCCTAATAGATTATACCTGCTATATATCACTGTATCTTCAGGCATGGGATAGTAGCTGACATAAAAGCATATATAAAACCAATAATCTTACTAATCGAAGTTTCTCCTTATAAAGAGTTTGTCATATTCATACCCATGTGTTTGTCAAATTAATTTGCTTGTGCCAATCTTAATTTCTCTTTCCATATTATATAAGACAATGATAAATTAATACACAATGAAGAAACATGATTTTAAAGAGTAAAAATATTAATGACTTAATATATATCTATTTTATAGAACTCAGTAGCCATGAAGTTCTTCATCTTTACCTGCCTTTTGACTATTGCTCTTGCACAGCATGTAAGTATATTGAGGCACTTAAGAGAATCCATTATTTAAATAGGAAGAAGGATGTGGCAATCCACTCCCAAAGTAATCCTGAAAAAAAAAATATCACCCATTGTAAACCCCATGAGGAATCAGGGTCCGTGGCATGTGCCTGTAATCCCATCGACTCAGGAGGCGGAGGCAGGAGGATTGCAAGTTTGAGACCAGAGGCAGTCTGCCTAATTTAGCAAGACCTGTCTCGCTAAAAAGTAAAAGAAAAAAAAAAAAATGGGCTGAGGGTGCAGGTCAGTGGTCCGGCACTTGCAAAGCATGTAAGCATGAGGCCCTGGGTTCAACCCTCAGTACCACAAAAAAAAAAAAAAAAAAAAAAAAAAAAAATTAGAAAACCCTATGAGGGTCTCTATGATTCAGACTGGACTCTATAACACCTAAAAACAACAACAACATTTAACTATAAGAATAATACATCTGTTATGCTGATGACTGCATTTGTGAGCAACAAAAAGTAGAGCCTATAATCAAAGACAACATCTGCCCTGCTTTTACAAGATATGAAGGTAGATGTGTTTTTCATGAAGCATTCTCATTATGGGGTTAGAGAGATTTTTAATGACAAGTTAAAGGCATATATGTCATTCTATATATCTGTTTAAGGGCTGGGATTTAGCTCAGTGGGTAGAGCGCTGCACTGCAGTCTCTGAGGTCCCAAGTTCAATTCCCAGCACTGCAAAAATGGGAGAAGGGCCTGGCAATCCACTCCCAAGGCAATCCTGAAACAGTCCGCCATTGAAAACCCTGAGGGTCGCTATGAGTCGGATACCGACTCGACGGCACCTAACAACAACAATATATCTGTTTAAATTTACCTGAGAAGTATATTCACTCCTCTGTCATATTTCTCTGCAAGCATAGAAAAGCCACAAGTAAAATTTTCAAACCAACCTGGGTACAAGTGTATATGCCTGTAATCCCAGAAACTCTGGAGGCCGAGGCAAGAAGATTGCTAGTTCAAGGCCAGAGGCAGCCTGAATATTTTAGTGGAACCCTGTTTCAAGATAAAAAAAAAATAAAATAAAGATTGGAGGTACAGTTCAGTGGTGAACCACTTGCAAAGTATGCGCAAGGCCTTGGGTTCAACCCCCTAGGACTGAAATAAATAAATAAATAGATAATAAAAATTAAAAATTAAAATTTCAGAACCATTTCTAAAACAAATGGCAAATCACCATTCTTGATTATAGTAGTTCAAAATCTAAGATGATTAGACAGTAAGCAAAGGTAACTTTGTAAATTATTTGCCAAATTACTTAATGCAAAATAATCCCTAACTTCTCCAAGCATAATATTCTTCTAGTGAAAATGCTATGATAACTTCTTGTCACAAAATGACAAGGATAGAACTAGGTACTTCATATGAAGTCTTTCTGAAAATACAGACATAATCTATTCAATTCCTGAAAAGTAACTCATAGAGTTTCTTTTTTCCTTATCCTACAGTCCACATCATACATCTCTCCCCTGTCGAATATCTCACTCCTCACAAGTAACAACTTTTTTAGTGTGATCAGAATTCTTTGCTTCCTTTTTGACTCCAACACTTCACACATACATCTTCACAAATACTTGCTATTTCTTAAATTTAGAACTATTTAAGGGAAAAATAGTAGGTAAAAATTCCAGTTAGGTAATTTGAAATAATAATAATGTTTCAATGATCATTCTCCCCCCCAAGCTTTTTTGTTTAGTCTTCACCATCTTTTTCCCTTTCTTCCTACTAATAGTTCTCAGTCTTTCCTTTAAATAGAACAACTTTATTCCACTAAAACTACAGTAGTTTTACTAGCAAATAACAGATCATGTTTATTAAATTAGTTTTTACCACTCTGTGTTTCTTTTGGGAACAGAAGTATAAAGTTGAGTTTGTGCAATTGTTCATATCAAAACATTAATCTTCAAATTTTTCTGCTACTTAACAGAAGTACTTGTCTGTTGTCTTTAACTCTAACAATTATGTAAACCAAATGAGATAAATTATAACATCATGATATTTAAACATTTTAACATTCAGTGATATATCTATGCATGTATATTTTATTTTAAGCTGTGATAGGATTAATACTTAAAAACCAAGAACTGAAGCACTTCCTAAAATGAAGAATCATATTAAGCCATAACAAGAATTTACGTAAAGCAAAAATTATTTGCTTATTAATATTGTAGGAAACTAAAAGACTATTGCAAAGGAAATTCATACAACTAAAGGTTTTCAGAAACATACATGTGAAATTTCCTTGCCACCACAAAACTGAATGATATTTTCACATTTTGTAAAAGCCGTAAAAGTGAAATTTGTATTCAATTTTGTTTTTTGTACAGAAGAAGGAGCAACCTTCCTCCAGTGAGGTAAGATACTTTAATATGAATGCAAAATCTTTTCACCTAGTAAACACATGATGTGGCCTTAACTGAGGGGGGGGGTGTCTCTCTGTGTGTCTGTGTGTTTGTGTGAGAGAGAAAGAGAGAGAGAGAGAGAGAAAAGGAGGGAGGGAGGCTACATTTCTGGAATAAAGACATATGGTCCTTTGGATCCATATTAAATGTTAGTTTCCAAGAGACTTCTTGGGCATGAGTGCATTACAGACCCTGAAAGGTATCTTCAATGTCACCTAAAAACTTCCTTGTTTTCCTGTGATGCAGTTCATCTCATTAAAAAAGAAGAAAGGAGGAAAGGAAGGAAGGAAGGAAGGAAGGAGGGAGGGAAAGGAGAGAGAGAGAGAGAAAAGAAAGAAAGAAAGAAAGAAAGAAAGAAAGAAAGAAAGAAAGAAAGAAAGAAATTGTGAAAAGAGACAATTTTTATTACTTTTTAATGTTTGGTGTTAGAAAAAAGTTTTGTTTCAGCTATTCATAACCTAAAGTACAGTACAGAATAAGTTATCTGAAATATGATAAGTTAATTACATGGAGAGTGAAACTCTGATCAACTTTGTTCTGAAATCCAGGCAAATGTGTTATCTTCCTACTGAATGATGAGTATAGATTTAAACTTTGTAGCTAGTACAAATAAACTGACATAGGTAACTTTTTTTCCTTTCTAAGGAATCTGTCAGCACCTCCCAAGAGGTAAGTCCTAACTCCTTAAGTTATATACCTTTTAACTTTTTATTTAATCAAAAAGTTGGGCTTTAGCTCTGTTAGTAAAGTGCCGCTCTGTACTCTCTGAAGCTCTGGGTTTGATTGCCAGCACTGCAAAAATGGGAGAAGGACTTGCCAACCCAATCCTGAAATATTCTGGAAACAACCAACCATTGAAAGCTCTATGAATAGCAGAGAAACACTAATATAGTACTGGGCATGGCACAGTGTACTGTAGTGTTTCATTCTGTTGTACATAGGATTGCTGTGAGTTGCACCCAACTCAACAGCACCCAGCAACAAAAACAACAATTTAATCAAAATTATAAAATAATTTTTATTTTATAGATGTTTAAGCAGAAGAACGGAGACATTTTCCCCAATGAAGTAAAGCTTGATTATTTTAATCTATTAGTCTTTAATAAGATATTTCCATCAAACTATGTCATTTTCTCACTTACCAAAAGACTATTTTAACTATAATTGTGAATATAGTTATCTTTTCATTGTTTTACCAAAATTGTGTAGACCAATAAGAAGTAGCCTCAAGAAAAGATATGTTAGCTATTTGTTAACCATGTTATTAAAGCAGAAAATACTTGAAAAAATTCTTCTTAATGGCCCATCACCATTACCTTTCCTCCCCAATTCTCTATTCTTTTTTTCACAAAATAGTGCTTTCTTTGCTATCACTTTATGCCAAAAAATGTTATGTTGCAATTTAGTAAATGATATATCACTCATTTTGTTTTCTTTTTTTAGGAGAATATTTGGTCTACCTTCTGCAGGGTACATACTGATTTCATCTCTATAGCACAACATGAAGCAAAAATATTGCCTAGCTTTAAGCCAAATTGAAATCAATCTGGATTTGTGAAATATATTTCAAGTCAATCAAATTTGCTAACCAAAATATTTGTAAACAATTATTTATGTTTATGTAAATACATTCATAATAGAAAGAATATATATTTATTAGCAAAAAATACATTGGTTTAGAGATATAGATTTTCTAATGCAGAATAAAACAAATAATAGCAACTGAAATGAAACATAGTTTATCCATGAAATATCTAAATTCATCTTCTGTAGTCATTCATTCATTTGAAAACACGTATTAAAGAAGATTGTCTCAGGTTTTAGAGATTAAACAAATACAGCAGGCAAAATCCCCCCCGCTTGTTGCTCACATTCCAGTTTATGATGGGCTGTATGTTCATTACCAAAGAGGAAATTTTAATATAGTTCAACAAAACTCAAACAATGACAGTAAATCTATTCTTATGCTTCACTTTATGGAGGAGGGATCTTTATGCTTAAGAGATTATATAAACTTGCTTCATAGAAAATAGAACTAATTACTATTTTTCTTTATTTAAGGAAACCACAAAGAACACCCCAGAAATGGTGAGAAATTTTTATTTGAACAATTTTGATTCATATTTTCAATACAAAATATTATGATATTTGTGGTGTTTGGAAACATCTACAAATTTCCTCTTTTGATAAACTGGAAAATAATTTATATGTTGCTTTAAAAATGACAATTTCTCCCTTCCTACTTAAGTAATACCCACCTACATTGGTCGATATTTTCTTGAGACATTTCCATTCAAGAAGGTGTTTTGTATTTATTTCACTTTTTTACCAAAGATGATTAATAGTTAACAGGCAAGAAACCTGACTATATTTTTTATTTCAATCCTTCTAAGTTATGATCATGTAGGTAATATGAGACCTATCGAAAATAACCTTTAACAGCCAGGTGTTTAACACACTCCTGTAATTCCAGCAACTCAGGAGGCTGAGGCATGAGCATCGTGAATTTGAGGCCAGATGACAGCCTGAGCAACTTAGCCAGACCCTGACTCAAATTTTTAAAAAAGAGACTGGGAGTGCAGCCCCAGTGATAGAGCTTTTGCCTAGCATGAGCAAGGCCCTAGTTCAACCCCACCCCTGTTAGTGCCTCAAAAATGAGAGGAAGAAGAAAAATAAATAAATAATCTTTAACATTAAGGAGAAAATGGTGGGGATTTCATGTGCTTGCCAGATTTTGATTATTAATTATTATTTCTCAAGGAATCTTCTAGAAGCTCATCCGGTGAGAAAAGAAAGTTTTTTAACCTCATAAAGCAGAATTAGCCAAAAAAAAGCAGGTTTCTAGAAATTAGATTCACATTAAGTCCTAACCCAAACTTCGTGTCATTGAGGAGGGATTGAAACTATCTAAACAGTGCACATGGGTTTCCTTTTTAGTGCCCTTTGACAGTATATCAGATATCTGACTCCAGAGGGAATTGCAGATTAAATCAAGCATAGTTTTTCCTAGAAACCGCTCCACTATTGCCCACAGCAGCGGTGCTCAAAGTGTTTCCCCTCAATTAAGAACATCAACATTACCTGGGTATTCTGATGCATTTTCAAATTTGAGGACTTGTGTAATGAGTGAAAATGAGGGCTTGGATTTGAATTTAAACAGATCACTAGTATAAGAAACACCTACTACAGAAGGAATACCAAGCAATAAACTTGATAAAATAAAGGTATCTCAGAAAGGAAGAAGCATAGTGGAGCTGTGAGCTTTATAATTTAAGTGCAGCTTGAAATCTTCCTACCCAGTGCATAGGAAACATACATTACCTTCTCTCTAACCAGAAAGTACCAGCTTCAAATGAAGAGTCAATGGCCACTTAAAAGTAACATCTGTGTCCTCTAGAAAGAGTTTTATGCAAGATTTAGCTTGCTACCTACCTCCCTGAGCCTGTGTTGTATGAAATTTTGTGTCACTTGCTTATCCTCTATAGGCACTGGCTATTGTATAAATTATGTAGTATTAAAGAAAACTTTGAAGCAAAACATTTTTAGTAGTGTGCTATTATCTTGATGGAATTATAGATGTGCTGATGAATGTTTTATTTCATTTAATTTATTAAATTCCTAATAAATGACATAATTTCTCAGTAGTAACAGCTTGGGCCCTATACATTCAGTTAACTTCCCATAAACTCTAGTATGACTATAAAGCTAAATTATGCAAGTAATGCTAATTTTTCTTTCCTAAGGAATATGGAGTTCCCACTGAGGTATGTGATTTTCATTCAAATAATATAAAAATAATAATAAATTAATAACAAATCAATAATTAATAGTATATTATAAAATTAACACTGGTAGGATTTAGTTTTCATGTATTTTTATAGCAAGTTTCTTACTACAAAATTAAGCACTAAAGACTTGTAAATTTGTCTCTCATACAAATTATAATTTCAAATAAATCATATTATGGAGATTTTTACTTTCAGGTGTCCTCACAGTTCACTCCCTCCCAATGAGATACTTATGGGCTTAAATTTGTAAGAAATAATGTGGGTTTCTTTCCCTGTCTTTGTTGCTCTGATTTCCAGCTAATAAGCTGTCAGAGAGATATGGATTCATATTATAATAAAAATGAATATTGAGAAGTTAGTACAGTCAAGATATCACATTACTGGTCATTAAATTTTCATTTGACATGAGCATCATAGACAGATATTACCACCCCCCCCCAAAAAAAAAGATTCCCACACGACAAGAGATCATGTAATCTATCCTGTGGTCTACAGAAGTTTGCTATATGTGCAAGGGAGGAGCATAGGTTTTGGACTCAAGTAATTTTTATTCAACCACAGCTCCATACGATACATTGTCTCAATTAAAGATAAAGAAAGGTTTATTACCATAAAGGATTATTTTAGATGGTGTGTATTTAAATTATAAAATTATATCATGGAACATGGTAGATAGATGTATCTCCTAAAAGGTAATTATTATTATGTTGTTTATATACAGGACATACATTCCAAAATCATCACAGAAGCATATTTGTTTTTTTGGAAATTATAATTGCTATAAAAGTGTTATCTTTTGACAAAATGCTTCCAATAGTATTCTCATTTTATGCTACTATCAATGTAATTATGAATTTCTCCAACAATGGATCTCAGGCAATTCTAAGACCCACTGACTTTCTACAAACCAATTTATTTTCATTCTCTATAAAAAGAAAATTTTCCTGAGAAATGATGCCACTATGGCTTCACATTTATCTCTATAAAGAATATTTATAGAGATGCATCAAAGGCTTTGGATCTCTCTACCATGCTATGGTACCAAACAAACTGCAGTATATATTTTAACAGATAGAACCTTACATGACAAATTATGCTCAGAGAAATTAAGCAGTTTAATTAGGGTCCAGTGCTTAATGTTAAAGGAAGTAAAATTTAGTTCTCTCTGACTTCAAAGACCCGATTAACTCCTAAACATAGATGGAAGAGAAATGACAAACTGAGACACACACCTTGTATCTCATTTATATTTCTTTTCTTCAGCTACAGTTAACTATAAATACAGACACAGTTACAATAGCTTTTATGTATCTAAACTATTCTTCCACTAGGTAAATTTTCCACCATTTACAAATTATCTAATTGAAGTTCTAACTCATTTGGTTCCACCAGCATCTGCTTGGACCCATGGAGGGCATAAAATATTGGAGTAAATATTGATAATTGTCCTTCTCTTCAGAACAAAAACTACCTATCGGATCAGAAGTTGAACTTCCTCCAATATCTCAAGGCTCTTTATCAACATCAGATTTTTGTGAATCCATGGAATCCGATTAAGACAGGTGTCAACCCCTTCACTTCCATTCTGGTAAGCTCTGTATTTGTAGGGGCAGGAAGCACAGGATAAAAGTACATAAAATAAGAAGAGACAAAATGCCCCAAGTTCTAGATTAGAAAGTAGCATGGTTGTAAATAAAATATTGTAGTCTAGAAATTAAATCTCAAATAATATAGTCCAAGTACAATAATAAATAATGACAGCAGCATAGGGACAAATAAGTAATTTCATTTAAATTTAATATATACGTCTTAAGGAGCAAGATAGTGTACCCTGTACTAGGCAATCTTTATCTTCTTTCTTTGAGTAATGAATCTAAATTTAAAGAATGTTGGAGAATTAGAACAACAGTCTTGTGAGAAAAATTGGGCGAGGGCAGACCAAAAATATGTGCACCTAAGTACCTAAAGAATAAATTTATGCTAGTAGACACTACTAAAGTGTTTAATACTATTTCCTTTTTAATAAAGTCACTCATTAATATTACTCTTCTACCAAGAGAGTGTGCATGTGACGTTTTATAAGCAGAATGAGAGGGGCCGAGTATGTCACACTAAAATAAAGATTCTAGTTCATCCAAATCCATACAAAGTGCTATTTTCAAATGTTTTACTCCTTATCACAAATAACTAAAGACATTTTAATGCTACTCAATAAACAGCCCCATTTTATTCCTACTTATTTCATTTCATAGAATTATTAGAAGTCAAAAGAAAAATAACAATTTTATAAATAAGTAATTAAAATATGTTGTTTCTATTTTTAAGGAATCTGGTAGGAAGTCAAACTATATTAAATATATTTAAGAAATTACTTATTATTATTACTACTTATATTTTTGTTTGTAACAGTAAATATTATTGATTTTGTAGCAACCTAAGCACCAAAAGGACATGGTTATGCATACCAGACAGGTAAAATTTATTAATCTGTTGGTTCATTGTTGAGACATAATGTAAATATATTTATATTGTATTGTATCAGTTTTACTTCTTATAAGTATCTTTTTAAAATCTCCGATTGTGAAAGAGGTGATGTTCAACTGATTTATACATCATGAATTGATATGAAAAGGGCCCCAAGAAAACATACTTTTCTCCTTTTGTGAACCACATTGTCAAAGTTGTTGTTTGTTGTTAGGTGCCATCAAGTCGGTGTCTGACTCATAGAGACCCTACATACAACAGGAGAAACACTATTGTCAGCACTTCTCTGCTGTTCATAGGGTTTTTAATGGCTGATTGTTTTTTGGGAGTGAGGTGCCGGGTCCTTCTCCCAAACCTGCAACACCTGGTGTTCCCAGGCAGTCTCCCATCCAAGTATTAACCAGGCCCACCTTGCTTAGCTTCTGAGATCTGATGGGATCAGATGCCACAAGGCTACAGCTCCAGGCCTTGTCAAAGTTAGATATCACTTAAAAGACTTCTTGCGCCAAGTGTGGTGGAATATGCCTCTAATCCCAACAACTCTAAGGCAGAGGCAAAAGGATCACAAGGTCAAGGCCAGAGGCAGCCTGGACAATTTAGCGAGACTTGCCTCAAAATAATAAAATTAAAACGGCTGAGAGAGTGCAGCTCAGTAGTAGAGCACTTGCTTAGCATGCAAAAGGCCCTGGGTTCAACTCTTCAACTCCCTAGTTCTGAAGAAAAAAAAGATTCCTTGCTAGTGGTCCATCCCTTTCTATCATCCATTTGGTTGCAAAATCGCTAAAGAATGCTAAACTGGTCTTACATTCCTCTGGTCAGGGGGATACACACGTATTTTATTCCTTTCCCAGAATGAAATCCCTCTGGTCAAATCTCTGAGGACGTTTATTCCCAAATCTAAGAGATGCTACAACTGAATCACACTGCTTTTGAGCAAAACCAAAAGTAGAGCAGATTTGAAAACAGTATACAGTATCAAATCATATTTGAATAATAGAATTTTCTGTACACTTTAAATTTATTAACTAATTTAACTTAAAATTTTCAATGCTAATATGTATTCTTACCTCCCTGTTAGAAGATAAATCACAGCTATTTACTAAACAAAAATATGACAGCTTTAATCCACATATTCTTCCATTTGCATAGAGCAGCCTGCACAGTTAATTGGGTAGCAGGATCTTGGACAGTGTCCTGTCCCAACATACTATCACCAAATTTATCATCTTGCTCCACCTCTCTTCCTATCCCCCTATAATTTAGGAAAGTTAGTCACTGTTTTCACATTAGCCTGTACTTTCCAAGGTACACAGTAGATCTTAATTTGAGATCAATGGACAGTGTGATAGGAAAATTAAATAAACCACTTTGTGAATATCTGCATTTTTCTGAAGAGAAGATATTAACTTTACCTGAGCCTATCAGGGATCTTTGAACAGATAAAATTAAAATTAAGCTAGGCACCAAGAAACACTCCTTCAATCCCAGCAATTCAGCTGACTGAGGCAGGAGGATCTCAGGTTCAAAGTCAGAGGCAGCCTGCACAATACAGTGAGATAATGTCTCAAAAAAGGGGTGGGGGGGGGAGGCTGGAGGTGCAGCTCAATGGTAAAGCACTTGCAAAGTATGTGAAAGGCCTTGGGTTCAAACTCTGAGCACTTAAAAAAAATTTAAAATGACTTGACTTTATAACATATCCTATCAGAAGAGCTAGAATATTTTACACCAGCCAATATATGTAGTCATAGGGGATGATATGGATGTGAAAGTACACACATGTATATGCATATATATTTATAAATGATTCTTAAAATGCATATTTCATTTTAAACCAATTTTCCCACTTTATGAAATTGTGCTGATAACCACAAAAATTTGAGAGCATGAGTCCTCAGTAATAATGAAAAAATAACTACTTTGTCATAATTTACGTTGTAATCAATTAAAGGAAGTTTAATCTTGCATTAACTACAGCCATACCCTGGCATCCTATTTTGTAACATCTTGCAAGCTAAGCAGAGGAGGGCCTGGTTAGTACTTGGATGGGAGACTGTCTGGGAATACCAGGTGCTGGAGGCTTGGGAGAAGGACCCAGCAGCCCATTCCCAAAACAATCAGTCATTGAAAACCTATGAATAGCAGAGAAGCACTGACAATAGTGCCAAGCATGGCATAGTGTTGGGGAGTGTTTCGTCTGTTGTACATTGGATCACTATGAGTTGGACCCAACTCAACAGCACCTAACAACAACAGCAATCTTGCATGAATCAGCAAATCAAACTAAATTTTTTAGTTCCTATGAAGAGTGGAAGCCTAATCATTTAGTGGTTTTTATTCTTTTATATACATATATTATTTTTCCCTTTAATTCTACTGAATACACCCTCATTTATTTCATTCATGGTTAATAAATGTTTCCTTTTTTCAATTACAATAATATCATTTGAATGTTCTTGCACATAAATTTATTTCATACATATGTAAGCATATCAACAAGAAAAATTCCTAAAAATACAATTGCTGAATTAGAGCATATGCACGAAACTTTTATTATAGTTTATCACAAACTTTGATAGCACAAATATATGTAACACATTAGTAAACTCCTAAGCATGATTGTATCCTAATGACTACCATTTTTTAACATTTATAACAGCTTTATTTATTAAATACATATGTGGTCCTAAACATATATATTGTTTAATGTTGCTTATCTTTATTTCCCTTTAAAACTTCTCTTCAATAAATGAATATATATATATATATATATATATACATATATATATATATATATATACACATATATATGTATACATATATACATCTTAAGTTGCTGTTGTTGTTGTTAGGTGCTGTCGAGTCGGTATCCGACTCATAGCAACCCTCATAGGGTTTTCAATGGCTGACTGTTTCGGGATTGCTTTGGGAGTGGATTGCCAGACCCTTCTCCCATTTTTGCGGTGCTGGGAATTGAACTCGGGACCTCAGAGACCGCAGCGCAGCGCTCTACCAACTGAGCTAAATCCCAGCCCCCCATACATCTTAAGTAATATGTTGTTTTTACAGAACATTATATTCTCATAGTTAACTTTAGACTCCGTGGCAAGATCTTGTAATACTAGAAAGAGCCTAAGGGCCTTATTTCCTTTGCAAAATATCCTTCATTTAGCACATATATTTTATACCTGTTAAAATGCAAACATATCCTGAATTTCAAAGTAATTTCTCTCCTTCTCTGTTCTAAACATAGTATTACTTATTGGGGGAATCATAGACTACCATATTCTATGTCGTCTTCTTAACCTTACTGTTTTTCCCTCAACAAGTTGCTAACACACTCATTCACATTGTTGCTTGCAGGTAGAAGACATCTATTTACATTGCTGATGCTATTCTACAATTTGGTTATCCATTTCCTTATTACTGAAGGCCATTTGGGTTGTTTTGGTTTGGAAATATCTATTTTTAATTTTGATATGTATTTCCAATTGTCTTTAAGGGTGGACTAATTTTTTTCCCCAGCCACCAATGTATGAGAATTCAAGGTATTTTTACATTGAGCTTGCTTGGCATTTCTGAAGCAATATTCTAGAGCTCAAAGCAGTTTTAGAAACCCTTTCATGGGCATTATCAGAGACCAGAGAGAGATCTCTGCTCCAAAGAAGGCTCAGTGGGGAAGTGAGTAATCCATACCACTCCCTCAAAAACATCAAAATGGTAGGCTCACAGATATCTGAGAAATCTACTTTATAACCTACCAAGATGTCTATGGTATGATTCTCCGCCTTGGATAGTTTTCTAAATTTATCAAAGGGCAAATGAAAAGAGATCTTTCTCACTCTGAAAGAATTTATTGTGGCACAGAAAGAAAACAAAATCAGAATGACCCCGAGGTAAGGAGCAAGGAGGTCAGTTCCCAGGAAGAAACACTCCCCATGGTGAGCAAAGCAGCACCCGGGAGTCAGGACATCCCTTACCCTGACCTTGGGCTGGCAGGAATTTCACATGGAATCAAAAAGAAAAAAGAGTGAAAATCAGTGTCTGTATTTGTTACTCACATTTCTTCAAAGGGTGCAGCATCTCAGAATTCAGATCATCTCAGGGTACAGAATCCTAATTTGTTTTCACTTTTTTCTTTAGGTTTTTATTCTTCTAAATTTCTAACCTGAGCAATGTGGTCCCCCCCCCTTTACCTATTCTCAGACCAAGCTATAATTTATTTAACATTTTCCTTGAAATTACTGTATTTTAAAATTAACTATTGTTAATGTTTATGTACATCTCAAGCTGTAGGCTTGGGAGAAGGACCTGGCAACCCCCTCCTAAAAATCAATCGGCTATTGAAAACCCTATGAACAGCAGAGAATCACTGACAGTAGTGTTTCCCCTGTTGTACAGAGGGTTGCTATGAGTCGGATACCGACTCGACGGCACCTAACAACAACAACAACATGTACATCTCAGTCAACTCACAGGTTTGATTATATACGTATTTTTAAAAATAAGCATATAATTATTAAAAGCATTAAAATTGGTTGCTTTGCCGGGCACGGTGGTGCATGCCTATAATTCCAGCGGCTCAGGAGGCAGAGGCAGGAGGCAGTCTGTGTAACTTAGTGAGACCCTGTCTCCAAGAAAAGTTAAAAAAAAAAAAAAGGGCTGGGGTTGCAGCTCAGTGGTCCAGCACTTGCAGAGCATGCAGGCGCAAGGCCCTGGGTTCAACCCCCAGTACCGGAAAAAAAAGGGGGGGGGTGATTGCTGCCTGAATTACTCCCATTAATTCACTCATACATTTATCATTGATTTATTTAAAACTGTGTATTTAGGAAATATTATATCTCTTACATATTTCATATCTTGGGGAGACAATGGTAATTAAGAGATGCAATGCAAATTGATTTATATTTCTTTAAATTAATTCATTAAAGTTTCTGTATATACTCAGAAGGACAGTATGTACAACTAATACAATGAGAATAATGTGTCTACTCCTTTCATTCTTTAAGGAAACCCTAAAGAAGACTACTGATATGGTAAAGTATTATTTCTATATGAAGCCATATTTGATTCATATTATTCAAATATAACATTAGAATATTAATTTTTGAAATCTTCTTCTAATAATAGTGGCACCAAATTTTTTAATTATTTTAATTGATATATTATTATACATATTTATGAGTATGGTGTGAAATTTCAATACATTGTACAAAAGTATAATGATCAACTCAAGGTAATTGGATATTAATATTTCAAATTACTTAAAAATAAATTTCTTTCTACCTGTTGACTGTGGTTCTCTCAATTGATCTGAATTCTGTCAGTTAAGACCTTTCAGGAAAACAAGACTCTTCCATAAAGCCAAAGTTTTAATTGGTTTCTACTGTTCTTTCTTTTCTTTTTTTTTAACAAATCAGATTTTTACTATTTTTTTAAACTGGAAATTTTATTGCAATTAATCTCTTTCACTTATATTAGTACTCTCATTATAATATGAGAAAGATCTTTAATTCCACAAATATTAAGAATTTACTGCTAAAGTGTCAATTGCCCTTATCCTCAAGTCTTTGTTGTTGTTTTTACTAATTTTCATTTTCTGTGGAATCTTCTAATAGTTCATCTACAGAGGTAAACAATAACCTTTAAAATCAAACAACCAGTCAGTTCATTGAGAAATATTGTGTTTTTTTGGTATGAGATGATTATTTTAAGCAAATTGTTGTAGTTGTTAGATGCCATCGAGTCTGTGTCCGATTCATAGTGACCCTATGTACAACAGGTGAAACACTATTGTTAGTGCTTCTCTGCTATTCACAAGGTTTTTAGTAGCTGATTGCATTTTTTGCTAGGCAAGTGCTCTACCATTGAGTTAACACTCCTTTCCTCAAAATATTTCATAGAAACTAAGGAAAACCCTTATAGGAAATAGATACAGACTCAGTCATTTTGGAAGTCTGAAATGAACTGTCCACATAGGCAAGAATACCTATTTTACCTTATGCTCTCAAAATAGTGTACACCTGGATTTTGGCTTCAAGGAAATTTTTAAGACAAACCAAAGACAAACCAGGACTCTCAAATGACTTTACTATAGTTTTGCCAAGAACTGGTCTCTCATGCATTTATAATGCTGAATACTGGACTGGTTTATAGGTTATATAAATCACAGGAAGAGCCAGATGGGTGAGCATACTTGAGAAGTATTCTGGGAGAAGGCACAACATGGACTGGAGGGAGTCTTGTGGCTGGGGCACAGCCCAAGGTCTTCTTCCTCAATCCCTTGAGAAACACACTTCACAGTTTCTCTCCATCTCCAACTGTGAACTCACAGCCACTAACAAAAAAACAATGATCTTCCAGGATAGGGCAGGCCTGCCCCTCTGACAAACACTTCGACAGGCCTAGTTAGTTTCTATTTATTCATTCTCTCTTGCTCTCGCTCTCACTCTCTCTCGCTCTCTCCCTCTGCTCTTCTTCCTCCTCCTCATCTTCCTCCTCCTCCATTCCCTCCTCCCTCCTCACCTCCCTCTATGTGTCTTTTTCTCCTCTCTCTCCCTCTTGCCTGTACTCCATGAGACTTTGACATTATAAAAACAATGCAGATAAATGAAACATTTGAATTTGAAATAAAATTCATTTTCAGTCAAGTACTGTTATACGGACAAAGAGCATGTTCTAATACAATGAATATTTAAACTCATTTAATTCAAATAAGTTCCTAAAAGAAAATTTTGTTTTTGGTAGTAGTGGCATGGCCTTGACTTATTAAAATAATTAGCCCTAACATACTACTGGAGTGGCATAGACTAAATTGCTGATAGATTATTCAAGACAAACTGATTTTCATTTTCATTCCCTGAGAAATTGACTGAAGTACTCACTGAGGTAAGGAATTTTTACTAAATGAAGTTAACTAAATATCATTCCAGAACATTTCTTTCAGATTTTATAGCAGTTTATTTTCACTAACAAAAGCTAATATGACTGAAAAAGAAAAGAATTTCCTAACATACCTGGTAAATTTTCCATACAAACATTTATGACACAATTCAGCTCTATTTGGACATTGCCAAGTTGCAATCCTTGTGATTAAAAAAAGAACCATTTTAAGTAAATTATATTTTCTATAAAAGTCTTCCTTATGCTTTGTCAAAGCTGTCATAGAGACATTCTCCCACTGTAGTTGCTACATCGTAGCAAGTATCTGCCCAACAATTATTGTCTGGTATTCTAAAGCCGCATTGATTTTCTACTTTATAAAAATAGAAGCTTGAGGGAATTATTAACTATCCTAATTTGATTACTGCACAGAATACACATGTACCAAATTATCACCCTGTATCATAAAAACACAAATAAATAAATTTTTAAAAGGAAACATCCTCAAGGAGGATGACACTATGTTTAACTCCAATTTTAATCTCTCCAACCTATCCATGTCCAAGTCTGTACAGATGGTTCAACACAGAACTTGAGGGAGGTAGGTGACTATTTACTAATCATAAACTATGTGAAGCCACTATGCAAAGTGCTCTCTTCTATGTTAATGTATTTACTTGTGTAAAGTAAATAACACTCGAAGATAACTGGCTCAGTGTCAAAGAATCTACTAAATGAAATCATACATTTTGTCTGACTCAAGGATCACAATTTTTTCTACCAGACATGGAAAACAACCACAAGCTGAGACGCTTACCTTAGTAAATCATGAAGTTAACTTCTTGTCTTCTTGCATACTCTTTCTTTTTTTTATTCATTCTTTTGTTTCACATAAACATTTTGACCTTTGGGTCTGAATTGACCAAAAGATTCTCTCAATTCTACAATTCATCCCATGAATGTAAACATAGAACTAATTTTAAATGAATAAACAACTTCTGTTACATCCATTTGGTATTATTTAGATTTTATCCAATAAAGTTTTTATTCCTTCTGTTATGTCCAGGTCTGTTCTGACTCATGAGATGTGAGGATAATGACTTATTTTTTTTTTCTAGAACAAAATGAAACAATATTATCAGAAGGTCTCCCGGCCCCAAAACCTGAAAATTGTTAATCAATATCAGCAGATTATGAACCCATGGAATCACATGATAAATCCTTCCCAAGTTATCCTCACTCAGGTGAGTATTCCATTTTTATTTTTAACTAGTTATCTTTTGTGGTAAAGTAAGGAAATGAAATAGAGAAATAAAATTCCAACAAGTTTTCTGAAACAAAGCTAAATGAAAATTTCTAAGCTGGAAATTAGATTATAAATCATATGGTGTGCCGGGCATAGTGGCGCATGCCTGTAATCTCAGTGACTAGGAAGGCAGAGGCAGGAGGATCGCAAATTTGAGACCAGAGGCTGTCTGCATAATTTAGTGAAACCCTGTCTCAGAAAGTAAAAAAATGGGCCTGGGGGAGCAGCTCAGTGGAACAGCAGTTACAAAGCATGCAAGCGCGAGGCCCTGGGTTCAACCCCCAATACTGCAAAAATAGGTGTGTAATTAAGTAAATAAATAATAAACAAATAAAACATAAAGTGCAAATACAGCCATAATAAATTAAAAAATTATAAACTGAGTTTGTTAGATTTAATTTAAGCCTTTATCTGCTTATAATGGTTCAGTTGTTCATTCCTATAGAGACATATCTATATATTCGTAGAGACATATCAAAATAGAGATAGTTTTTCCATTTCACAAAAGTATCTGAAATTCTAAAAGTAGCTGAAATAGTTTTATATTATAACTTCTTGTCTTCTTACATACTCTTTCATTTTTTTTATTCGTTCTTTTGTTTCACGTAAACATTTTGATCTTTTGGTCTGAATTGATGGAATTATTAACTATCCTGATTTGAGTATTGCACAGAATATATAGAAAATATATTTATATTCTACTTCTCTAAAGGAAATTTGAGGGAACATTGCCTCCAACATGATGTGTACATAGGAAAACAATAGAAAATTAAGCCAAGAGAATTGACAATTTAAGATCAATGATAATAGAATTTAGAATCGGAAGACTTGATATAAATAAACATTTCATCACATCATTTCTCTGAAAATTTTGTAAAATTTAGCTTTTTAATATGCGTGATGCACTTAAAGATATCTTCTCTCCAGATGTGGTGGCTCAAACCTATAATCTCAGCAACTAGGGAAGCAGAGACAGGAGGATTGCAGATCAAGGCCAGAGGCAGCCTGTGTAACTTACCTCAATCTTGTCTCAAGATAAATAAAAACTGGGCTGAGGGTGCAGCTCAGTGGAAGAGTGATTGAAAAATATGTGCAAGACCCTGGGTTCAACCTCCAATTACTGGAAAAAAAACTCTATTATTAGAAAAAAATAAGAGTTTAGTAGCCATAGTTTGTAAATGAGATACCAAAAAACATCCTAAATAGTTCCGTGGAGATGGAAACATTTTTTTCCTTATACTAAGTATTTTTTAATAAAACATGTTATTTCTTTCTCTTTTAAAGAGATATATTTAAGATTCTTGAGTTAACTGCTTCTGCTTTGCTTTGGTAAGTCTGCCCTTAGGCCTAGAATTTAAACTATAATTTAAATAGAATTTTCCTGTGAAGAATATGACCTTAAATAATATTATTAAGTAATATACTTTCAACTTTGAAATCATATTTTACTTTATAAAATGTATTAAGTTTTGCTTTGACCTTTTTCACTCACAAAAGTTATCAGTGCAATGTGCATGTATGTATGACTTATAAATATTTTTAAAACAAATTATAGTAAATTTTCTTTATAGCTAAGGACATATTCAGCCAGAAGCAATACCTCTGGGTATAAATCATCACAGGCACAATGTTCACACTCAGATTGTCCCATCAGGAAGTTCAATATTTTGGTTTGAAAGAAGTTATATCACATCAAAGGAGTTTCATACATAATTCAAGCCATTTTAAGATAATTTTTCTGCATCGTTTTCTCTGGGGAAAAGTCACCATTTCTTTAAATACATAAAACCTACTGTCCTTTTTTCTCTCATTTTTTCTTTGGCATTTTAATTGATGTTTTTAAAAATTATATTTATAAATGAGATTCAACTAAATCATAATGCACATTATGTTATCTTTGCAATATTCAGGCTATCTCCTACCCTGCAATTCTGCCTCACTCACCTTCTCTGTTCTTTTTATATGTCTTCAAAATACATTTGCAACATCACCAAATAAATTTCAAAAAATTGGTGAGCGTGTAGCTCAGGGATAGAATATTCGCCTGGCATGCACAAGGACCTGGGTTTGATCTCTAGTACATACGCACAGAAGTAATAGCAATAACAATAATTAACTGAGGGCTTAAAATTTACCAGTCACAATTCTAAGCCCTTTGCCTATGTGAACTAATTTAATACTTACAAAAATTTGTGAGAAAGTTAATATTATCAAGTGATTTAAGCTAAGGAACCTGAGGCCCAACGGAAGTCAAATAAATTGTTCAAAATAACTCTGAGAAAGTGGAAGATCCAAAATTTGAATACAGATTTTCAGCACTAAGGTCAAACACTCCACTACTGATTTCAAAGTATACCCAAAGGCCAGCTTGAGGCATGAGGGGATAGACAGGTTATTTTTGACTCTGTGCACATTGTTACAAACTTAATTTGCTTTGTCATATCATTTTGGCCCTCTTAATGATGAATAGGATTTAACTCAGAAGAGTACTGTCTCTGAGGCCCTGAGTTCAATCCCCAACACTGCAAAAATGGGAGGACTTGGCAGCCAACTCTCAAAAACAATCCTGAAAAATAATCAGCCATTGAAAACTCTATGAATATCAGAGAAGCACTGACATAATCCCAGGCATAACACAATGTCAGAGAGTGTCTTGTTCAGTTGTACATTGGGTTGCTATGAGTTGGACCCAATTTGACAACACCTAAAAAAACAAAACAACAATGATAGAAATGTGTCAGACAACTTAAAATAATCTTCAATGAGAAAAATAACAGCATAAGTATTATTGATAAGAGCTCAAAATATAGTTGTATTTTATAAATAGAATATTCTCTGTGCTTTCATCATTTATATATTTATTCTACATTCTCCTTAAAAGTGTATCATGTGACCCAAAATGTAAGTGACTTGAAAGATACAGAATTAATATATCAAATTTAACCTCTTTAAGCCCTGCTCCAATAAGAACATAGCAAGGACAATGCAGTGGGCTTAATGCTGAGTAAGGGGCAGGAAAAGAACATAGTAGCACAATGGGGTCAAATGATGCATCAGAGAAAAAAATATAAGGCAAAAGATATTCAAAAGAGAGAAATAATACAAGAGAAACAAAAACAAACCATGTGCAATATATTTTGAAGAATTTAATTTTAAAATGGTTCCTTAAAATATGTCAAATTATTTTGCATAATAAAGTTATTTTATTAAACTCTACATTCCAATTGGAGCAAAAAGTTTAAAATGCATAAGCAGTAATCTTTTGTATGCCCAGTAAGCCATTTAGAAAATAAGGATAAGCAAAAAATTCCTTCATATTGACTTAAAATGTAAATATGTATCATTTAGTAAATTCATAGAAATGTTTTTGTGTCTTTAATTGAAGAAGCTGTCCATTAACTCTTGTTCATTAATTTGTTCAAATTTATCTCACCAGAAAACAATTTCTCTCTCTATTTCATAGATTTCTTTGAGTCCATCAAGCAAAAACATAGTTACTAAAATCTTACTATGCATCAGGAATCATCTCAAGCACTAGAAAATATTGATTAATGATAGTTATACTAATAACATTATGCCAAGCTAGCATGGAGAAGTGTATATGTGTCTTTACATATATAAACATTATCTTCTGGAATATAAATAAATACTGCTTTTTGCTTTTCCAGGTTTGACTGAAAAATCCATCTTCCACAGTTTTCTACCATAATTACTTCATATTACCAGCATATTTGGACAGAGTTGTCAAATTGCAAAAATATCTGACCAGAGGAAGAAGATTCTGCATGATAGGTCCCAAATTGCTTTACTTTTCTTGTCAGTTCATGCTGAATATGTTGGATCTGTACTGTAATTTCATATGAACTAGTTTGATGACTGTTTAATATGTTTTCACCACTCTTTCTGTGTCATAGAACCATACTACTTCCCCCCCCAAAAAAATAAAATTTCAAGTGCATTATTTGGTGTGTAATTATAATTTCCATTTCTTATATTGACCCACGAAGCTACTGATACAAATATAAACTTTATGGACATGTGTGGTGCTTTGGATCTGAAAGCTATGCCACCATTATTTCAGATATCATCAGAGTCACCCATGGTGGACAGGTTTCAGCTGAGCTTCCAGACTAAGACAGACTAGGGAGAAGGACCTGGCAGCCCACTTGCAAAATAATTAACCATTGAAATCCTTATGATTAGCAGAGAAGCACTGACAAATATAGTGCTGGAAAATGAGCCCCTCAGGCTGGAAGGCATTCAAGAAAAGACTGGGGAAGAACTGTCTCCTCAAAGCATAGTCAATCTTAATGAGAAGAATGGAGTAAAACCCCTGGGCTTTTGCTGATGTGGCGTGACTCAAAATGGGAAGAAACATAGTGACTGTCACATTGGGCTCAAACATAAAAAGATCATGTGCATGGCCCAATGTTGGGTACTACTTCATTCTGTTGTACATAGGGTCACTATGAGTCAGACCTGACTGGACAGCACCCAACAACAAAAAATAACAATTAAATTTAATCATCTTTACTACCACCAAAGTAACTTTGTACACTTTCTGGTCATATCAATTTTACTTCTCATAACTGATAACCTTAAACATTACAAATTGTATTCTCCAATGACAGTTAGGTTTAGAGTACTATTCAGCCATTATTCTCCCATGTCTCTGATTTATTAAAGTTTACAATTTACCACAGCATTAATCCCAAAGCTTTACCAGAGCCTTTAATTCTCCTCCCTCATTGCACATTGTCACACTACAGTAGGGAGTCACACACTGAGAACATCAACCTCTCAAGCCCCACTTTCCTGCACTAATGATGTTGCCAAAAGAAGAACAGCAAAAGCAAACAGCTAGGTGCATGCATGAGTTACAGGGGAAAACTCTAAGGAGAAAGTAGCTCCAGAGAAGATAGTTCTTGTTGTCAGGTGCGACAGAGTCTGGTCATAGCAACCTTATGTAAAACAGAAGGAAACACTCCCCAACACTAGGCCATGCTGGGCACTATAGCAGTGTTTCTCTGCTAATCATATGGGTTTTGATGGAGGTTGTTTTGGGATTGGGCTACCAGGTCCTTCTCCCATTTTTGCAGCGCTGGGGGTCGAACCCAGGGCCTCAGAGCATGCCACACAAGCACTCTACCAACTGAGCTAAACCCCAGTCCAGAGAAATACAGGAAGGGGAAAGTTATAGGAAAGTAGATCAAGGAGGAAGGGATAAGATGAAGGTTATTTGAGCTTAGAAATCTGTATTAAGCATTTGGTTCTAATGAGAATACATTAAAGGAGTTTTTTCAGGTGAGTAACATTGCATGATAATCTCTTTAACTGATGAAAAGACAAAATTTAAAGATTTTTATCTTTGACTGCATAAAATTCTCCCAGTCTTTACTCCTCACAATGTATTTCATTCTATCCAATTCCTTTTAGCTCCATTTCCTTTCTTATACAGTTTTGAATACTGAAGAATTTTTCAGAAAGAGATGACATATGACATGTATTTTTTCAAAAGGTAGAGCAGGTAGAACCTGAGAGAATCTTTCTTTGTCTTCATAGAACCTCTTATCCCTTAACACTCTGACAGTATTACATTCTCTCTAGTCTCCATGGGCCTCACATCTCCCAGACTTCATCCTTGATTACTTAAAATATTATCTTATTAACTCTGCCCCTCTACTTTGAATCAGCTCTACCTGGAAAGCATCTAACCAGGTAAACTGAATTTGGTTGTTACTGTCACTCCAGCTGAGCCTTGAAGTAAGTTTATGTTTTCTGAACTTTGTTGGTCACCAACAACTTATCAAACTGTCTCTGGTTGATATTAGAGTTAGCTGTTTTCCTCACTACCCCTTAAGCTTCAAATTTTATGTCACAAAATAATTCCCTTTTTACTTTATAGACAATATTGAATCTATCAAATGTAAGCGTAATCCATCTCCTGGCTAATGATCTAAATCTGAACATGATTTTTAACTCTCCCCTTCAAGATTCAGAGTATGTGATCTTCCTCTACTTCAAAGCTACTAGCTCTTTCAATGTTTTTCAAAATTTCCTTGGTGATCTATTATTTTCAATGATGTGGCAAAAGTAATAATGATAATTATAGTACCTAAAACTGACCAAGCAATATTGTACAAGATATCGTATATATTGTCACAATTACTCTTACTACTATTATAATTACTATGATATTACTAACATAATTATTAATATTAACCTTTAAAATGAGGATATTGGAACAGAAATAATCTTGCACGGGCACTACAAGTAGTGCAGGGACACTACTTGATATGGTCCTATTGATTGATTTACATCCTTATAATTCTAATAATTTTCTTTGACTATTTCTCCCAGATACTTTTGCTTTCACAAAAATATTGGTGCTCTCTAGGGCTCTAATTTAAGCCACTTCCTTTCTAACTTTATCCACTGTCTATAAGATCATGTCTATTTAATCATTTAAATTGATTAAAATCAGTTCTTGATTCTCTAAATTTATCTCTAAAATGCTGCCTTGCCCCAAATTTACATAGATCTACACAATTATCTCCTAAATATATCTCTAGATTTGCTCGTTTCCCAGCATTAAATGTAATATAAGGAGCAAATATACACATCATTTCATTTGAATTCCTAGTACTGAAAACGTTAACATTCAAATGAATTCTCAAGTTATTTCACATATCTCAGACCTAATATTTCATTGTAGATAATTAAACTGGAACAAAGCATTTATCATAGCTCCTTTTGGCCGTCAGTAAAGAAACATCAAGATTTTTCAAAGATTGTCTAGATTCAAGATTATCACACTGTTATAGATGGATGGATAAATATTTTTCCTAGATATTTGTTTTTGCTGTGTGTTCATTTGATGACACTGTCAGAGTAGATTTAGAAAATATTAAAACATAAAGCACATTATAAAAATGTAGCCATGTGTTACTTATTATGGAAATATATTCAGTAATGTCTCCTTGTAGAGCATTTATCTTATAAATTAAACCTCTTGACATTTTTAAGAGTGTAGTAGTCATTCATGGATGAAAAAGTACTTTATTTCCATTACTAAAAAAAAAGAGGATATGTTTGGGTCCATCAGTCTTCTAAAATCTACTAATTCTGGCGTATGAGATTGTACCTAACAAAAGAAGATGACTGATATACTTATCATTTGTTCATTTTTCCAACTGACAAACATAACCACAGATTGTCTATTATTTGAATCACAAGTTAATGGACTTAGTATTACTCATTTTCTAGTATTTCATTCTGAAATAAAAAGGCAACTAGGTTTAAATGTGGCTTTTCAACTTCATTTATAAGAAAGTAATGTTCTGATGCTTTAAATTTCAAATGTCCTATATTAATTTTGTCCCTAGATTTTATTCACTCAATTGTATTTCTTATATATCTCCAGGGTCTATAATAGTACTGAATAGCAGTGTTTGAATGACTAAAAGATAGAAGGAAAGGAAGGAGGGAGAAGAGAAAGAGAGAAGGCAAGAGAGAAAGTGGTAGGAAGAAAAATTAAGGACAGAAAAACATATGAGGAGAAAATCAAGAGGAAAGAACAAAGCTATGGAAATGAAATGTTGGGGAACAGGAAAGGAGGTGACTACAGAGAGGTGTCCCAAAGAAAATTTTAGGGTTGTAGAATTTTTATGTACAGTGAAGTGATGGATATATGACTAAGCATTAATTAAAATAGAATGTTTAATTATTAAGAGGAAATATTGATAACTGCAAGTTGAAGAAAGAAGTAAACCAGGAAGGCAGAGAAACCTAAGATGGACTACAGGCCTGCAGCCATACCACTCTGGTGTCTGATCCCATCAGGCCTCGGAAGCTAAACAGGGTTGGGCCTGGTTAGTATTTGGATGAGAGACTGCCTGGGAACACCAAGTGCTGTAAGCTAGGGAGAAGAACCCAGCAACCTACTCCCAAAAAGCAGTCAGCCATTGAAAACCCCATGAGTAGCAGAGAAGCACTGACAATAGTGCTTCGTCTGTTGAACATAGGGTCTCTATAAGACAGACACTGACTCAGAAGCACCTAACAACAACAAGATGGAATACAGAGGGTGATAAATTAATCTAACAGTACTACAAATATATGGCATACCCTCACTGCAGGGGGTGCAGGGAAAAGAGCCCATCTAAGAAACTGAAAAACATCATCTTAACTGGATGCTGGAGAGTTAAAGACAAAAAGAAAGTAGGATATTTGCTAATTTACCTATGACAACTTGTTTGACCTATAACTTACTTAAAAATGTTATGTTTAATTTGTAAATATCTGGCAACTTACAAGATATTTTTCTGTTAATGATATCTAGCTAAATTGTATGGGACTGACAGCATATTTTTAAATTATTTTTATCATTTTAAATGTTTAAGTTTACTTTATGACCATAAATATGGTATACGTTGGAGTATGTCCATGTGTGTTCTATTATTATTCAGTGGAGTGATCTATAAATATCAATAGCAGTAAGTTGGTTGAGAATGTTGTTCAAATCATTTTTTATTACTAATTTATTCCCTAAGTTTTTGTTTGAGAAAATATTTCTCCTTTGTTTTGAGCAATGCTTTTCCTCACCTTAAGTTATGTTTTAATCATCTTCTTTCATATTTTTTAGGATATTCATTTTTTTCCCTTCTTGCATGAGTTCTAACATGTTTGTTTTGATAATTATCCACATTTCTCTGTAGATAATCTTTTTTTTTCCTATGTCTAAGAGTTTCTCTTTGTGTTTGGTTCCTAGCAGACTTAATAATGCTGAGTGTGTGTGTGTGTGTGTGTGTGTGTGTGTGTGTGTCTGTGTGTGTACACACATATCTGTAGAATTTAACCTTCTTACTGTTATCTGCTTGTCTTATATCTGTGTTTTGGAAGTTTTATGGCCATCATTTCTTTAAATATTCATTCAATTCTTTTACTTCTCTTCTCCTAGGATTACATTTGCAATTGCTTCCTCCTCCCCCCTTTTTTTTCTTTTGCCATACTAGTGGTTGAACCCAAGGCCTCACACCTGCTAGGCAAGCCCGCCATCACTGAACTGCACCATAAGCCCTTTTTTATTTTTTATTTTGAGGCAGGATATTGCTAAGTTGCACAGGATACCTCTAGCCTCTAGGTCCTGGACCTCCTGTTTCAGCCTCCTGAGTCATTGGTATTACAGGCATGCACCAGGGGACCCAGCTATTTTTCAATTTGAGTTTCAAGTTGGTAATTTCTATGAAATATCTTCAGATTTTCTGATTCTTTCCTGGGTTGTGTTGAGCCAACTGGCAAGCCAAACAAATGCATAATTTCTCTCTGTTAGTGTGAGCTTCTTATTTCTAGCATTTCCATTTGTTTTTTTTCTAGCAGTTTCAATCTTCCTGCTGAAATCCCTTTGTGATATTTCATCTAGTCTACCTTTTCTATTAGAATTCTTAATATATCTATCAAAGTTATTTCAAATACTGTGTTTGAGAGTTCCAGCACCTGTGTTAACAACTGATGATGGTTCTGATAATTGGCTTTTTAAATCTTCAGATTTTTTCTTTTTCTTCATTGCTTATAATTTTTGTTGAATGTCAGATATGTTATAGTTCATTAGATAATAAGGTAAATGTGGTTATGCTTGACCATAAACACACTTTTCTTCTGTGAGGAAATCTGTGTTATTCTAGCCCTCAAGAGAGAAAATCATATACTTGGGGAAAAAAGGCATTATCTTACCCTTGACAAACACTCTAGACACTGTTATGATTTAAGAGAGTACCAAGAAAAATCACTTCATCTTTCCCTGAGATATGACCTGAGGTCAGCCAGCCAGTACTATTTCTGTTCATCATTTCTTCCTTTATATTACATTTTATGAGAGAGATTAGGTTGTGAATCATAAACTGACAGGATGGTAGAGATCTTTCAACTTTTAATGTTTATTCATAGTTGGTAATTCATGTTTATAACACTGATACAAGAAGAGAAGCCACAGTTTCCTTTAAAAATATTTATTATTCCATCATAATCAATGGTTGACATAAGATGAAGTGAAGTATAAAGTTCCTTCATCGTGCTTTCTAACTGATGCCAAAGTACAGTTGAGTAATGAATATTTGCAAAGCGTGCTTAGGAATTAAGCTTAAAATAGTTCCTAGTTGTCTTTTGTCGTATTGTGGGAAAAACTTCCTTAGTTTTACAGTTCTCTGAAATGAGGGAAGTAGAATTAAGCCACATTGACAGATTTTTTACATGTTTTTCAGATTTGATGATGATTTATTTCATACAGGAGAATAATCAGTAAGTTAAAGACTTCTTATAAATATCCCTGTAGGAAAGGAAGAGAGGCACATTGAATTGATGAAAACCAGGACTTCCAACTACCAGTTTCTACCCTCAAAACAAGGTATCCTTTTTTCATCCTAAAATGCTCTGATTCTTAAAATGTTCCCTACTTGATCTCACCTAACTAGACGTTAATAGATTATCTATAAATGCAGGTGCATTTATAACCTCTTCTGGTTTGGAGAGGTTGGTAACATGGTATGTTGTGTAAATCTAATATGCACACCTCTAAACTCTCATTTCCATACTGCCTGGGAGGGGAATTATCAAAGGATTTTCTCTTTCTAGATTCAGGCTGTATTAGTATTAACCCTGGGCCTGCAGCTGTAGCCCTGTGGTATCCGATCCCGTCAGATCTCAGAAGCTAAGCAGGGTCAGGCCTGGTTAGTACCTGGATGGGAGACTGCCTGGGAACACCAGAAGCTGTAGGCTTGGGAGAAGGACCTGGCAACCCCCTCCCAAAAATCAATCTGCCATTGAAAACCCTATGAACAGTAGAGAAGCACTGACAATAGTGTTTCCCCTGTTGTACAGAGGGTCGCTATGAGTCGGATACTGACTCGACGGCACCTAACAACAACAATTAACCCTGGAGGGCTGAGATTAGCTAAGATGGTAGAGCACTGCTCTGCAGTCTCTGAGGTCCCAAGTTCGATTCCCAGCACCCCAAAATGGGAGAAGGACGTGGCAACCCGCTCCCAAGGCAATCCCGAAACAGCCATTGAAAAAAAACCCTATGAGGGTCGCTATGAGTCCGACATGACTCGACGCCACCTAACATTAACCCTGGAAGATAAATTTGTCCTGTCTCACATTCTTGTGAATAACTGAACAACCAGCAAGCCACTCTCTGGTAACAAGTCATTTGGGGGAAAAACTGAGGAAAAGGGGAAGCAAAAATTATATTATTTGAATGAGACATGTTTTCTTTGGGCAGTCTAAACCAGATCACAAGTGATATACAGATAGATAAATAAAATGAGAGACTGTGAGACTCTCACAAAAGATTTTTAAATGTTAACAAACCTTGGATTCTTTCATTTCTGAAGTGATATTTTAAGACATAAAATTATCATTCCATTATCTTTCTCTATTAGCTATTAGTATTCTGATAGGAGTAAACACTTTTGTATATCCCTTATGAAGAAGAAATACTTGATAAATATTTTCTAGACTTTAAGTCCTGTGACATTAACACAAAAGTCAAATGTAAGTAAAAATTTTCTTATTGAATTATCAAAGAATAAATTGGTATTGTATGAACTACTTATGTAGAATTTATTTTAAATAAATAAAAAAGTGAGTGCACATTTTCTCAAGTAGTTACTTTTACCTGTATTTGTAGTTTGGGGCCATTATATATGATCAAATAAATAGGCCTCCTTAATGGATAAGGTAAGTATTTCCTAAAATCGGTCAGACAATTGTCAGACCATATGATAGGTCTGTTAAAGTCTGGCTACAGTCAATGAATCTTCTTGCTACAAAAACCCAGTTGGAGGTAGAATCAGTGGTTTTAAAAAGAGTAACACATAAATTAGCTTTATATCACTAATCTTTATTATTAATGATAATGACAAGTGTTCTTCAATGAGGTGTAAGCTATGTTGAAAAATAATTACACTATATTGTGCAATAAACACAATAATTCATGGTATTTGGGATTCTACTAATCAACTATTCTTATTTTTTAAACAAATATTAATATGTCCATAGGGATATTTTGGTACTATAAACATTTTGTTGTTGTTGTTAGGTGCCTTTGAGTCAGGTCCAATTCATAGGGACCCTATGTACAGCAGATGAAAACCTCCCCAATTTTGTACCAGGAACACGATCTTATTTATGTTTAAGCCCATTGTTCCAGACACTGTGTCAATCCATCTAGTAGAGGGTTTTCTGTTTCTTCATCGACACACCACTCTCCCAAATATGATGTCCTTCTCCAGGAATGGGTCCCTCTTTACAACATGTCCAAAATACATAAGACACAGTCTACCCATCCTTGCTTCCAAGGAACACTCTGGTTGCACTTCTTATGGAACAGATCTGTTGGTTCTTTTGGCCATCCATATTCAATAACCATCTACAGCAACATAATTCAAAAGCATCAATTCTTTTCATGTCTCCCTTGATCAATGTCCAGCTTTCACAACCATATGATATGACTGAAAATACCATGGCATGAGTCAGGTGCACCTTCATCTTCAATGGGACATCTTTACTTTTCAACAATCTAAAGAGATCTTTTGCCACAGCTTTTCACAAAGCAATGCATCTTTTGATTTCTTGACTGCTGCTTCCACAGGTGTTGATTATAGAACCAAGTAAAGCAAAGTCATGAACAACGTCAATCTTTTCTCCATTTATTGTGAAGTTGCATAGTGACCCAGTTGTAAGGACTTTTGTCTTCATGTTTAGGCACAACCCATACTGAAGGCTATGATCTTGAATCTTCATCAGTAAATGTTTCAAATCCTCTTCACTTTCAGCAAGCAGAATTGTGTCATCTGCATAAAGCAGGTTGTTAATGAGTCTTCCTCCAATCCTGATGCTGCGTTCCTCCTCATAGAGTCCAGCTTCTCGGACTATTTGCTCAGGGTACAAATTGAAGGGATATGGTGAAAGTATACAGCCCTGAAGCACACCATTCTAAACTGTAAACCAGGCAGTGTTTCCTTCTGCTATTTAAACAACTGCCTCCTGGTTCACATATACATTCCTCGTGAATACAATTAGGTGCTCTGGTATTCCCATTTTTCAAAGTGTTATCCATAATTTGTTATGATCCACACAATCAAATACCTTTGCAGTTAATAAAACAGATAGGCATCTTTCTGATATTCTCTACTTTTGAATAATACCTACCTGAAATCAGCAATGATGTCCCTGTTTCCCCACCCTCTTCTGAATCCAGCTTGATTTTCCAGCAGTTCCCTATCTATGTACTGCTGCAGTCACTTTTGAATATCTTTAGTAAAATTTTTGCTTGTGTGTGATATTAACGATATTGTCTGATAGTTTCCACATGCAGTTGGATCCCCTTTTTTGGGAATAGGTACAAATATGGATCTCTTCCAGTTAGTTGGCCAGGTAGCTGTTTTCCAAATCTGCTGGCATAACCATGTTAGCACCTCCAGTGCTGCATCTGTTGAAACATCTCTATCAGTGTTCCATCAATTCCTGGAGCCTTGTGTTTCTCCAATTCCTTCAAGGCAGCTTCTACTTCATCCTTCAATACCATGGGTTCTTCTTCATATGGAAACTCTTGAAATGGCTGGTCATCTACCAATTCTGTTTTGGATAATGATTCTGCATACTCCTTCCATCTTCTTTTGATGTTTCCTGCATTGTTTAATATTTTCCCTGTAGAGTCTTTCACTATTGCCACCAGAGGCTTGAATTTTTTCTTCATTTCCTTAAGCTTGAGAAACACAGAGCGTGTTCTTCCCTTTTGGTTTTCTGCATCCAGCTCCTTGCACATGTCATTATATTTGTTTTTGTCTTCTTGAGCTGCCTGTTGAAATCTTCTGTTTAGTTCCTTAACCTCGTCATGTCTTCCTTTTACTTTAGCTGCTCAGTGTTCAAGGGAAAGTCCCAGAGTCTCTTTTGACATGTATTTTGGTCTTTTCTTTTTTTTACTGTCTTTTTAATTACCTTTTGCTTTCTTCATGAATGATGTCTTTGATGTCATGCCACAATTTGTCTGGTCTCTTTTCATTTGTCTCTAATGCATTAAACCTGTTCTTGAGGTGGTCTCTGAACTCAGGTGAGATATACTCAAGATCATACCTTAGCTCTCATATACGTGTTCTAATTTTCTTAAGCTTCAGTTTGAACTTGCATATGAGAAGTTGATAGTCTGATCCACTATCAGCACCTGGTCTTGTTCTGACATTTGATATGGAGCTTTTCCATCATCTCTTCCCACAAATGTAGTCAATTTAGTTCCTGTATGTTCCATCTGGTGAAATCCATGTGTACAGTTGCTGTTTTATGTTGGTTAAAAAAATGTATTTGCAATGAAAAGGTCATTAGTCTGACAAAATTCTGTCATGCAATCTCCAGCATTGTTTCTGTCACCAAGACCATTTTTCCCAACTACTGAGCCTTCTTCGTTGTTTCAAACCTTTGCATTCCAGTCACCAGTAATTACCAGTACCTCTTGATTGCATGTTTGATCTATGTCAGATTGCAGAAGCTGGTAGAAATAGTCCCTTTCTTCATTTGTGGCATTATTGGTAGGTGCATAAATTTGAATAATAGCCATGTTATCTAGTCTTCCTTGTAGGAGTATGGATATTATTTTATCACTGACAATGTTGTATTTCAGGAGAGATCTTAAGATGTCTTTTTTGATGATGAATGCAACCCCATTTCTCTTTAGTTTGTCATTCCCAGCATAGTGGACCATATGATTATCTGATTCAAGATGGCAAATGCTGGTCCATTTCAGCTCACTGATGCCTAGAATGTCAATGTTTATGTGCTCCATTTCTCTTTTAACAATATCTAATTTTCCTAGATTCATACTACACTCCATGTTCCATTATTAATGGATGTTTACAATTGTTTCTCCTCATTTTGAGTCATGCCACATCAGCAAATGGAGGTCCCTGGGGCTTTACTCCATTCCATCATCATGGTAGATTCTATTTTGAGGAGGCAACTCTTCCCCAGTAGTCTTTTGAGTGCCTTCCAACCTGGGGTGCTCATTTTCCAGCACTATATCTGACAGTGTTTCTTTGCTATTTATAGGGTTTTCAATGGTTAGTTGTTTCAGAAGTGGTTCACTAGGCCGTATTCCCTAGTCTTAGTCTGGAAGCTCAGCTGAATTCTGCCCAGAGTGGGTGATCCTTTTGGTATCTGAGATACCAGTGGCATACCTTTCAGCCTCATTGCATCACACAAGCCCCCACAGTATGGCAAATTGACAGACATGTGGGGGAAAGAGATCTTTAGCCACAACTTTTCCCGATGCAATGCATCTTTTGATTTCTTCACTGCTGCTCCCATGGTTGTTGATTGTAGAATCAATTAGACACTATTAGCTAAACACATTTAATTAATTTCTTTCTTTCTTTTTGTTTATAATAGGATTCCTTCTAAAAGGATTTGAGGTGACATAAAAATAGGTAAAACAGAATTGTCTTTCATATGTAAATATCTGGATAAAGGGAAAAATAAAGTAAGAGAAAAGAAGGTAAAGCCAGAGATGCAGTTGTCATTAGGTGCTGTCATCGAGTCGGTGTCTGACTGAGCAACCCTACATACAATAGGCGAAACACTATTGTTGTGCTTCTCTCCTATTTATAGGGTTCTCAATGGGGGATTGATTTTTGGGATTGGGTTGCCAGGTCCTTCTCACAAGCCCACAGTATATGGTGTTCCCAGGCAGTCTCCCATCCAAGTACTAACCAGGCCTGACCCTGCTTAGCTTCCAAGATCTGATGGAATCGGATGCCACAGTGCTATGGCTGCAGGCAGAGATGCAGTAAGCATCCTTAAATAAGGTACCATACACGCTGTAGCCCTGCAGCTGTACCAATGAGGCATCTGATTCCATCAGATCTTTGAAGCTAAGCAGGGCCAGACCTGGTTAGTATCTTGATGGAAGACAGCCTTGGAACACCAGATACTGTAGTCTTGGGAGACAGACCCAGCAATCCACTCCCAAAAATCAATCAGCTATTGAAAACCTTATGAATAGCAGGGAAGCACTGACAATAGTGTTTTTCCTGTTATATGTAAGGTTGCTACAAGTCAGATACCGACTCTACAGCACCTAACAACAATAACAATGCATGTGCATTAGATCAGACAAGTCCCCTGGAGATGAAATGCTGTCCCATCCTTACAGAAGGATACATGATAATTGGTGACTCTTTGAATACTTCCTTGTTCAAACAAACTTTTCAAAGAATATACCAAAGATAAGCATGGACAGCTTTGGTGGGACATTACAAATAAATACCTCAAGAGAAATAAAGATTTCAGGAGCTATTGGACCCTGTGTGTCTCTTAATTCTATAGGATCCTCTGTATCTGAAAATGAGATAGGAACAGGTGGCTCTTATGAATGGAAAATAGGTGGACTCAATCCCACTACAACCTCAGCCATATATTTTGAGGTTGTTAATTAACAGAATGTTCCAGTTCCTCAAGGAGGACATGGTACAATTCAGTTTGTGACCCAGTATAGGCATTTAAGTGGGCAGAGACTCATCATAGTTACCATCATTGCTATGAGTTGGGCAGATTCTCAAACTGAAATCCAAAACATTGCTGCATCTTTTGATCAGGAGGCAATTGCCATTCTTATGGCTCTGCTGGCAATATATAGAGCAGAAATAGGAAGGACCAGATATGTTTAGATGGCTGGATAGACAGCTCATTTGACTGTGTCAGAAATTTAGTGAGTATCACAAAGATGATCCAAATTCCTTCAGATTTTTAGAAACTTTCTCTCTTTCTGCACAGTTCTTGTTACATTTAAGATCTCCTTTCTTGCAAGTTTTTAACAATGATTCCAGTGAGAGTTGATATTATCGTCACCATTTCACGCATCAAGATCTGACAGTCTCTAATCATGGTTCAGCCTATTCTATATGCATATTCTCTTCGTGGGCCACCAGAGCCAGTTCTTCTTGATAGCAGCAACATTCCTGCAGATCGTATTCTTCTCGTGGGCACATTCTTCCAAATTTTGATTTATCATGGTGACACTATAGCACAGTGGCAGAAGTCCAGATACCAGGACGTGCCAGAATATGAAAATTTCCTCCACCTTCTGCAAGCCCCAGTGGACAATGCATAGGAGATTCTTCACTCCAAATTTCCAATGCCACATTGACACTGAACATAGAGGTATCCAGGCTCATTTCCTTCTTTCAGAAGTCAACTCTTCACAGACTCATAATAACATGTATGACTGGGCCAGGAGTCTGGAGCACCTATTCTCACAGAGGATGTTAGTTTACAAGGTTTATGGATCATCTGAAGGAACTTACTTTGTCAGGTGCTACTTGATATGCTGAACATGTTGAGAACACTCAAGATGAAATAATATTTTAATTTCCCCTTTTTCCCTTTTTTAATTTACCTGTAGAAACCAAAAGAGCTATCTCTCCAGACTTTTGTATCAATATGGTTTGAAACAACATATAAAAAAATGTTCACATTTATAGATTAAGCTGATGAGAGGAATAAGAACAAATTTGCTGGGCACAGAATTATAAGTGGTTTTAGAAATATGAGTTCTTTACAACTTAATTATGTCTAAGAGTAACAATAATATCAGCCTTGTATTACAGATATAACTTGTCTGTATACTGCAGACAAATTCAAAGTGGTACTGAATGTCCTTGTTGAATTTTTAAAAACTTATTTTAGCCAGAAAGGAACAAATCAACACTAATGATAAATGTTAACATTTTTGCTTATTCATTGAATATTTTTTCTGTGATTTTAAGCACTTATTGTGTATACTTTTTTCTGATAAGGCAGATTTATTTCTGTGATTTATTTAGGAATTATCTAACATTATAATGGTAACTTTCATGCAGGTAATTTAATGTTTTAAGTAATTTGGAAATTTATAGAAATGAAAATTTGGGGGGGGGTAACAGTCCCACACCTCACAATAAATGTGAAATTCTCCAAGAGTACTCAACTCATGTGACTAACAGCAATAACTTTTTAAAAAGGAAGATAGAAAATACAGCATTTTGTCAGAATGAATAAAGAAATTTGCAGTGAAATGACTATTGAAACTACTAAGCAATTTTGGTTTTCATTTTGTTGTTTCCTCTTCCTCTTAGGTAAATTTTACATTATATGTTTCACTAGTTTAACTATTTTGGGAGTGTGCATGGTAATACTCAGTTCTATTTTGATTTATTCATTAGTATCATTCACTTATACCTGTAGCCATACAACACTGGCATCCAATCCCACCAGATTTCAAAAGCTTGCAGGGTCAGGCCTGGTTTTCTTGCATAAAAGAATGCCTTGTGCTATAGACTTGGGAGAAGGACCTAACAGCCCACTCCCTAAAACAATCAGCCATTGAAAACCCCATGAATAGTAGAAAAGCACTGACAATAGTGCTGGGCATGGTACAGTGCCCAGTAGTGTTTCATCTGTTATACATAGGGTCATTATGAGTCAGACCTGACTTGATGGCACCTAACAAAAACAACAGAAACAAAAACATTCACTTTATGTTTTAAAGTTAACTTGTAGCAAGTGTTTACATTGTTAAAGCTAGATAAGTTTTGACAATGAAATTTACATATTCCTACAAATGAAAGGTGGTGCTGATAGGTGCTTAGAAAGAGTTTTGATGATTGTACTTTCATGAACACAATCACATGATGGTAAAACAGAAACTTATAATTGTTTATATGTTATATTCATCTAGCTTAAATAAATTCCTTTGTTCTATTTTATTTAAATTGAACTGTGCTAGGAAAAAAATAATAATATATAACATTTAAATATTCATTTAGCAACAGATCATGAACCTAATATTATTCTTAATAAAGCATCTCTTGTTGAATATTTCTAGTATATATTTTTTTCATAAGAATGGATGTGTTTTATGTTTCAAAGGGAGAAGCTATAAACTCTAATAATCAACCTACTACACACTGGTTTTATCTTTTCCAAAGAAAATTTGGCCTAACCAAGACATACACCTGAACTCATGAGTGCCCTTTAATATTCAGAGACAGAAAAGGTTTTGGTGATTAAAGACCTAAAGATTTGTGCCACAGAGCATATTGGCCAAAATTTAGGACTGGAAATTTTTCCAAGTAGGTCATACCAATCTCCCATTGAATCTATAAAAACAAAATTTCAATAAAACACCCATAGAATGGCTACCTTTAAGCAATTTTATTTCCTGGTAAGCCCTCCAAGGGAACTTATTGCAAAATGTGTGTGGTTGGGTTACCAAATGAGCTGACTTCCCCTTAAAGGCAATTTAGTTACAAGTTGATTAATTGTTTAAGGATAGCTACCAAAAAAATAATTACAGCTTTGGTGTCATTCCTATTATGTCATGCTGATGATAGTTAAATAGTAGGACCAAGTTTCTGTTAAGGGTATTTCTAGTCAGACTCATAAATTCATGTATTCGTTTTCTTTCTCTCTAGAAGAGATATAAGAAATATTTTGTATAATTTTTTTAAAACAACTGGTTTATAATATTGACATTCACAGGGTCAATCAAAATGAAGCTGTTTCTTTGGGCCTTCATCCTGTGTGTTGCTTTTGCAATGAAGGTGAGTAACTGGACATTTAAAATCATAGCAATGGGGTTGACATTCAAGCTAGTGTTGGCAGGGATTCATGCTAAAGGTAAAATTATTACAGGATAAATAAAAATGCAGCAGAGAAACATTCAAAGGAATTTTTAAAAATCAAAATAATAAAGTTCTAAAACATGGATCAACAGCAAGGAAAAGAGATGAACTCAGAAACGTAGGGAGCTGGATGAGGAAAGAATGATAGGGAACCAGAATCCCATGTAGGTGATCTGAACAGAGTTTATTTCTTTAAATTATAGAATACTGAGTTGGGCCTCCTTTGGCAGTGAAGTCCTATTGGTAGAGGTATTCATATGGGGTTCCTCATGGGGTAGAAGTAAATAGACATAATGACTTTCAGTGCAATGTACAAAAATGAGACTGTATGAGACATGTGAGGTCAAATGCTTAACCCCAACTGGCAGGTGTGCTAAACATTCTCTTTGAGAAAGTAATAACACCTACCCCCCAAAAATTTGTTTTGAATACTAAATAAGATAATTATTTAAGGTGCTTAGCAGAGTACCTAGAATATAGTAGGAAGTCAAATACAATTTGTTATTTTTGTTACTATTATTATCATCTTGTCCAAATTTTGAAAACTATACTGTCCACTAAAATCACCTAAATTAGGTTTAATTCTTAAAATGAGAAATGGTGACTTTCCTACATGAGTCTTTTTTTTATTGTTGTTGTTTGTTTGCAGTAATAGGACGTTGAACCCAGGTCCTCAAGCATGCTAGGCAAACACTATACCTCTGAGCTGCACACTCAGCCACACTTTTGTATTTTTATTTTGTTTTCATTATTTCATTATTATATAGTGCAAAAGCTGCGGTGGATTCATAACACATAGAAATTAAACTGGAAAACAAGTAGATATGTGATCATTCTGTTACTATGAAGAGGTAGCAATAGACCATTCATACACATACAACCACATACACACACACACACACACACACACACACACACACACTCACTCACATATCACAGACAAAACATGGGAGGTAAAAACAAAACAAGAAAACTAGGTATATGAATAAGAGTTGAGTTATCTTTCATATGGAAAAGATTAGCTTAAATACTAAAACTAGAATCGATCCACCAGGAAAAACTTCCTGGTCAAACATATATAACGATCATGATGATACTTAATTCATATAGATGATTCATATTTTGCAAAGAAATTACAATAAGACTTTGCAAATTCTGCAGTAGTATGGAAATCTTGATAGAATAATTTTCAAATAAAATCTTATTAAAATTCATTTTTTCTTTGTTTTAGAGGTGCTATTCCTTCCCTCTCAAGGTAATTTTTTTCATGTACATGCAAATGTATTGGCTTTTACCTTAAAATATATTTTACATTTAAAAATTCTCTAATTTCTTGACAAGGTGTAACTTAATGACTACTATTGCTATTAAAGTTTTACTTCTGTTAATATCTTCTGATTTTATGAGAAATATTTATGGGATACTTACCAGTAGATCTTTATTTCTTTTCAATTACCAGAAGCTTAAAGTACACTCCATTTGTTGCATAATAAATTCTTTTCTATGTCCAGATTTTCCCTCATCCATCTATAATACTTGTCATAGTGTACTAAAAAAACTAAGTGATGTATCTGGTGCGGCCTTGCCTGCATGAGAGATTAAAGCAGCAGAGAGTGTGAACTTTTGGATGGCCATATATGTAGGTGTGTCTTGATACTAGAAACTACAAGCAGGAGGAGTGTGTGTCCCAAGAAATTGGGTGATTTCTGTGTAGCAAATACCCACAAATTATCCCAGGTAGGAGACATAAAGTGTCTATTAACTGATACTTTATTTTTTTCAGTTCTTTGTCATTCTTATCTTAAATTCTGATGACAGAGTGTGCCAAGAAAATTATAATTGTGCCTATCCACAAGTATGCCATAGGTAAATATTACAGTCTAAGAAAGAAAAATCAAGAAATATGATCTTGGATATGAACAGTTTTGATAAAAAAACATTTACTTTATGACAAAGTAGTTGAAATGAAACAGGATTATATGTTATTCTGAATTTTGTTTTTGCTTTTGTTTTTCTTTTGTCTTTTGGAACAAAGTCTAGCTGTGTAGCCCATTCTGTCTAGGAACTCAGTATATAAACTAGGCTAGACTGGAACTTGAATCAATCCTTCTGCCTCAGCCTCATGACTGCTGAGATGACAGGCAGGCACCACCACACTCTGGCCTCTGAATTCCTTTTAAATCAATATTTTAGTTGTCAGATTACAGGGCTCCATTTTCTATGGTACAAATAATTGATAACTGTCTCTATGGACATCGTGAAACATACATGTTTGTGCATCTTATGTCATAGCTAAGGTACACTGGAAAAATGATCCATAGAAAATTTTCTAACTCAGTACTTCAAGAAAGAAACAAAAAATTGGAAAGAAATTTTAAATTTTAATTACTAAGCTTGCCTGACTAATTTATATGTATGTCTGTATACCTATATCTATCTATCTATCTATCTATCTATCTATCTATCTATCTATCTATCTAAAATCCCAGACAGTTGATCAAAGGAACGTCTGTCGTTTATAGTATCTAGGATGCCAATACATAGCACAGGAACAGCACAAAGCAGGCACTCATTTTATATTTTTAAAAATAAATCATAGAACATACAGTATTTCTCTTTATCAGTCTGGGTTATTTCGCTTAAAATGACACTCTCCAGTTCCATTCATTTTTTTGCAAATTACATAATTTCATTCTTCCTTACTGCTGAATGATATTCCGTTGTGCATATATACCACTATTTTTAATCCAATCCTCTGTTGATGGTACATCTGGGTTGATTCCATAGCCTTGCAATTATGAAGAGTGCTACTTTAAATATGGTGTCTGCAGGTGTCTGTAGTATGATGACTTACCTTCCTTTGAGTATATTCCTAGAAGTAATGTAGCTGGATCATACGGTATCTCTAATTTTAGTTTTCTATTCATCTCAGTTGGTAGAGTGCTGCGCTGCAGTCTCTGAGGTCCCGAGTTCAATTCCCAGCACCACAAAAATGGGAGAAGGGCCTGGCAATCCACTCCCAAAGCAATCCTGAAACAGTCAGCCATTGAAAACCCTATGAGGGTCGCTATGAGTCAGATACCGACTCGAGGGCACCTAACAACAAGAACAACAAAGTATCTCATTGCTTTCCAAAGTGGCTGAACTAATTTACACTCCTATCGGCAGTGTAAAAGGGATCATTTTTCTCTGCATGAACACCATCATTATTGTTATTTGTTTTGTTAATCTTTGTCATTCTTACTGGAGTGAAATGGAAGCTCAATGTAGTTTGATTTGCATTTCCCTAATGGATAAGGATATTGAGCATTTGTTCATGTATTTATTGGCCTTTGAGAACTGTCTGTTCAGTTCCATTGCCCAAATATTTATAGTATTATTTGTTTACTTTGGTGTTTACTTTCCTAAGTTCTTCATGTATGCTAGAAATTAATCTTCTGTCAGATACGCAGGATACAAAGATTTTCTCCCATTCTCTGGACTCTCCCTTTACTCTATTAATTGTTTCCTTTGCTGTAGAAAAGTTTTTTCTAGTTTTATGTAATCCCATTTGTCAATTCTTATACTGGGCATTTGGAGTCTTATTAAGGAAGTAGTTGCTTATCCCTATGTGTTGGAGTGTGTTCCTGATCTTTTCTTCTGGTAGTTTTAAGGTTTCTCGTTTTATTTGGGGTCTCTGATGCATTTTAGCTGATTCTTGTACAGATTGATCCGTACAGGTCTACTTTCATTCTTCTACATACGTATATCCAATTTTCCCAGCACCATTTGTTGAAAAGGTTATCTTTTCTGCAATGTACACCTTTGGCCCTTTTGTCAAAGATTAGTTGACTATAGTTGTGTGGTTTTATATCTGGGTATTTTTTCTGTCCCAGTGATCTTCATCCCTTTTTTGTGCAAGTATCAAGCTGTTTGTGCCACTATGGCACTGTAGTATAGTTTCATGTTAAGTATTGTGATGCCTCCTACCCTGTTTTTGATGCTTAGGATTGTTTTAGCTACAGAATGTTCTCATTCATATGCGGGAGCTAAATTTACCTTAAAGGAAAAAAATTGCATTCTCTCTCTCTCTCTCTCTCTCTCTCTGTCTCTCTCTCTCTCTCTGTCTCTCTCTGTCATACATATGTATATCATATATGTATTATGTATTTATAATCATACTTATCTCAGAATTGAAAATACAAGTGAACCCAGTATGAGGGGGGAGAGTACTAATGGGAGAGAGAGGATGATGGGAAAGGAGGGAGGGGTAAGAGGGAGATGAAAGCACAAACTACAGGATGCAACTCTTCAAAAAATAAAAATAAAGAAGAAAAATAAAAGGAAAAAACCAGGGTATAAACCATGGTTGCATATGACTATCATTACATGTTAATTTAAAATCTTTTTTTGTTTATTTTTTGTTACTTTGTTCTGTAAAATGTTTAATGAGAGGGAAGTGTAAGCAATACTGATCTGATAGCTGTATAATGGATATATCAACCAACTTACTACTCTATACCTCACTAAAATGTATAAATAAAATACTAATAATAAAAAAGAAAACAGAAGTAAATCATAGAATTCCAGAAAAAGCTTAAAATATCTCAGTCCCTAAAGAACAATCTACGTTTAGTGAGAAGTTGTATTGAAAGCTGCATTTTGTCACTGGTGATTTTGTAGTAAACACACATGAAGATGTAATGTGAGGATATGGTATAAATAAACAACTGGACATAAAATTGAATCAAAACATTTGACTCATTGGACCTTAGAATTTACAAATAGATATGAGGAAGAAATTAAAATGATACTGCAAAAAAAATCATTTTGAGTTATGCCACATCAGGAAAAGGAGGTCCCAGGGCCTTTATTCTATTCCCATAATCAAGATCAACTGTACTTTGAGGAGGCAACTCTTCCCCAGTCTTTTCTTGAATGCCTTTCAGCCTAGGGAGACTTATTTTCTGACACTATATTTGACAGGCCTGCAGCTGTAGCCCTGTGGCATCCTATCCCGTCAGATCTCAGAAACTAAGCAGGGTCGGGCCGGTTAGTACCTGGATGGGAGACCGCCTGGGAACACCAGAAGCTGTAGGCTTGGGAGAAGGACCTGGCAACCCCCTCCCAAAAATCAATCTGCCATTGAAAACCCTATGAATAGCAGAGAAGCACCGACAATAGTGTTTCCCCTGTTGTACCGAGGGTCGCTATGAGTCGGAAACCGACTCGACGGCACCTAACAACAACAAACAACAACATATTTGACAGTGCTTCTCTGCTATTTACAGGGCTTTCAATGGCTAATTGTTTCAAGAGTGCGCTGCCAGGCCGTTCTCTGTAGTCTGTCTTAGTCTGGAAGTTCAGCTGAAACCTGTCTACCATCTTTGGCCTCGCTTGTGATATTTGAAATCTCAGTAGCATAGCTTTCAGCATGATAGCAAAATGCAGGCCCCCACAGTACAAGAAACTAACAGACATGTGGGGAGTGCAAAACGGGGCTGCAAACATAAAAAGATCATGTGCATTGCACAGTGTGAGGTGGTGCTTCTTTCTGTTGTGCATAGGGTCACAATGATTCTGATTCAACTGTACAGTGCCTAACAACAAAGAAAAAAAAAAACATTAGAACTGGCAAGACAATGTACTTAGTCATCTCATATCCACTTACTAAGAATGAATATTAGGATAATAGGACAGAAGGGACATAGTAATGAGAAAATTGAGGATATGGCAAAAAAACTCTAGCCCTTAAGAAAGAAAATTCCTAGTTAATCTGAATGTTATTAGCTATATTCATATGTTTTTTGGTAGTTTCAAATTTAAAAGAAACATTGTTTTCTTTGTTGTTTCAGAAATCTCCCCCATCCAGTGAAGAGGTAAAATATATTCATATTTATTTATATTTGAAAATATTGACTTATGCTTTATATTATTTTTCCTTCAAGTCGCATTTTCTATTAAACAATGTCAAATAAATCATTTTTAGAATGTTTTCCTTGAAATGCTAGTGAATATATTTAGGAACATGTTCGCTTTCCTTCCTCTGATAGGCTTGAAAATAATATATAAAATATAAGTATATGAGACTGTAGGTTTATAAAATATAACTATAAGCATATTTATATGTATATATCATAACTTTTTTTTTTGCAATGCTGGGAATTGAACCTATGTCCTTGAGCATGCTAGGGAAGGGCACAACCAGGAGGCAACAGTCCCAGCCCCTTTTACAATTTTTGTTTTTATTCTTCTGTTATTCTAAAGTACAAAACCTGTGATGAATTCATAACACACTGAAATTTCATTGGAAAATAAGAGGATATGTAGTCTTAGGACTATCAAGGATGGCAATCGATCACTCACACACACAAACATTCACACAAACACACCCACGCACAGCACAGACAAAACCCAGAAAGCAAAAGAGAACAACAAAACCAGATATATGAATAAGAGCTGAATGATATTCCATCATAAAGATTTATGTACTTGTACAATATTCCAAACTAAATCCATCCAGCCAAAATAAAACTTCATGGGCTAAAACATGTCATGAGCATGATGATACTTAAACAAGTGACTCATTTTGAATATAAGTTATAGTAAGACTTTGCCAATTCTTCAGTAATATAAAAACCTGTGTACAGGTACTTTCAAATAAATAACCATATTAAAATGCAGTTTTTCTTTTTTTTAGGGGCCTTATCCTTTCTCTGCCCAGGTAAAACGTTTTCTATTTACATGCAAATAAATGTATTTGTTTTTAACCTTAAAGTATATTATACATCTAACTATTCTCTAATTTCTTGACAATGTAATTTAAAGACTTCTGTTGCTATTAAAATATTAGTTTTGTTAATCTTTTTTGATGTAAAATTGAAATTATTGGAAAACATGAGGTTATGTGGTCCTTCTGGTACTATAAAGAGATGGCAATAGATCTCTCTCTCTCTCTCTCACACACACACACACACACACACACACACACACACACACATTCACATACAACAGACAAAACCTGGGAGGCAAAAGAGAACAAAACCAGATATATGCAGAAGAGTTGAGTAATCTTTCCTATGGTAAAGATTTATGTACATGTACAATATTATAAACTAAAATAAGCCCAAATAAAATATCCTGGTCAAAAACATACAATACTTGAATGATATTTATTTATACAGGTGACTCAAATTTCAAAAAGAAATTATAACATGACTTTGCAAATTCTTCAGTAAATTTGGAAATCTGAGTACAGGCATTTTCAAATGAATAACTATATTAATATATATTTTTTCTTTGTTTTAGAAGCATTTTTCCTTCCCTCTCGAGGTAAAACATTTTTCATTTAACTCTTTATACCTGATAGTTTATAAATAGATAGGGACAAGAAATTTAAGTGGTAGTGTAGAAACATTGGAACAGGCAAGACACTATTGTCAATCATTTCATATCTACTTTATAAGGATGTATATTAGGAAAATAGGACTGAGGGTACATAGTCATAGGAAAACTGCTCTCTTAAGAGAGAAAATTCCAGATTACTCAAATTTTGTTAGCTATACTCATTGTGAATATAAGTATAGATCAAAAGAAATATATTTTTCAGTGGTCTCCAATTTAAAAGAAACATTATATTCTTTGTTTCAGAAATCTTCCCCACCCAGTGATGAGGTA
>VMDO01012818.1:0-60668 GCA_007922755.1 Pedetes capensis
ATAAAGCCATGAAACACATGAAAAAGTGCTCAATATCCCTAGCCATTAGGGAAATGCAAATCAAAACAACGCTGAGATTTCACCTTACACCAGTAAGAATGGCCAAGATCAATAAAACAAACAACAACAAATGCTGGCGAGGCTGCGGAGAAAAGGGAACACTTTTACATTGCTGGTGGAGCTGTAAATTGGTGCAACCTCATAGGGTTTTCAAAGGCTGATTGTTTCAGAATTACCTCAGAAGTGATTGCCATGTCCTTCTCCCTTTTTTGCAGTGCTGGGAATTAAACCTGGGACCTCAGTGACTGCAGAGCAGCGCTCTACCAACTGAGCTAAATCCCAGCCCCTTTCAGCAGTTAGAGTTTCAAAAAAAAAATGGTATTGCCTTTTCCTCTTACTTTTCCATGAATTTGGTTTTTATTACCATTTGTTTTCTTAATTATACTAGTGACAGTGATGACCCCCTGTGAGTCTGGTGGGTGTCATTGAAAAGCTCAGTATGGAGCTCAGTCCTTTCCAGAATATACTCCTGTGAATTAATTGACCAATGACTGTTGTTTTTATTATAAAGAACCTATGCTTTGAGTCTGTTTATTCAACTTGATTTTACTCAAAAGTTGTTTATTATTTAAAACTGTGTGGAAGCTCTTTTGCTTCAGGATAAGGATTTTCCACACAATTGTGATTCTGCCATATTGCTTGGTGTTATTAGGAAACTTCTATACTTTATCATTCAATTTTTACCTTATACTTTTCTATTTTACTGAGATGTTCACAACATATTTTTTGATATCTCCCAATACTATTTTAGTATTTTTGGTTTAGAGTCACTAAAAACATAAAATGGGCTGCTATTTAGCTCAGTGGGTAGAGCACTTCTCTGTACTCTCTGAGGGCCTGGATTTGATCCCACAAAAACAGGAGAAGCCATGGCAATCCACTCCTGAAGCAGTCCTGAAACCATCAACCACTGACAACCCTATGAGGGTCACTGTGAGTTGGACTCAAATTGTTGGCACCTAACAACAACAACAACAACAAAAAACCATAAAATAGGATATTTTGACATACAAAGTATATTCATTTGAAAATGTCAGATGAAGCATAGTAATACACTTACAGAAATAATTTATAAGAATATTATATTGTCTATGAAAAAAAGTACACAAAAACCCTTTTTGTTTATAAGATATTTTTCTATACTTATATGGATTATTTCTGCATAATTTCTAAAGAGATGTTTATTGTGATTTTTGAACCTATCATAAACCTCAAAGCTATGAACTTTGAATAAACTAGCCACTGTAATCATAAGAATAACTGTTTCCTATTGACAGAATTTGAAATTACAAGCAATGATGTATTAATATTGCATATTTATTAAGTTGGAAAATATTACCCTTTGCTTCTAAGAGTCCCATATATTTCAGTATTAAACATATTGGGAATAATTTGTCATAGTTATATTTCAGAGGATTTAAGACTCATCCAGAGTAAAAGTATCATATTTTCCATTCTGAAATTTCTATTATATAAATGCAGACTTGTAAATGTTCTGTTATGTTGGAAGATAGAACTCTAGAAATTGCTGTGTTAAATTTTATTTTTTTAGGTATTTTTCAGTATTCATTCCACCCTATATTTCAAAAGTATTATGTGCCACTTATTATGTTGAGTTAGGAAATAAAAAATAATGAAATATACTTCTTCTTTCACAGAATGCACAGATTAGGAGGCAGAAAGAAAGTATAGAGCAGTAAACTGAAAGGTATAGTGGAAGGGCATTCAGGTACGGGTGACTCTGTCTTCCAAGGCTCAGAGTATGTGATAAGGGAGAGCATGTTCAAATAAAGGGAAACAATCCACAGTAGCTAGAATGGATTTGGTGAAGAGAGAAATAAAGGGAGGAGGGAGGACAAATCCAAAAAGAGGAGACTAGAAGTGGTGGTAGAAGGCCTGGCATGCTAGCCTAACAAATTTGGATTCTAACAAAGGGGGACCAATATTTTTAGTATTTCATGAATACAACCTTTTTATTTTTATGTATTTATTTATCTATTCATTCATTCATTCACTCACTCACTTATTGGATCTCACTATATTGCTCAGGCCTGCAGCTATAGCCCTGTGGCATCCAATCCCGTCAGATCTTGGAGGCTAAGCAGGGTCTGGCCTGGTTAGTACTTGGATGGGAGACCACCTGGGAACACCAGAAGCTGTAGGCTTGGGAGAAGGACCTGGCAACCCCCTCCCAAAATTCAATCTACCATTGAAAACCCTATGAACAGCAGAGAAGAACTGACAATAGTGTTTCCCCTGTTGTACAGGGATACGAACTCGACGGCACCTAACAACAACAACAACATATTGCTCAAGGTGGCCTTATACTCTTGGACTCTACCAATCTTGCCTCAGCTTCTGAAATAGCTAGGACTATAGGAATGAGTCACTGTGTGCGGCTACAAATACAACTTTAAAAGTTCCTAAACATTTGGAAACTATAAAGAGAAGTTTGAACCAGGATGAACATGACATAGAAACCAGGACAGATGAAGTGTGAGAAAGAAGAAAAATGAGGGCTCAGCGACAGAATAACTGATCTTTAACCATCAAGGGACACCCACATTTTTTTCAAAAAAGATTTTTTAATACCTCTATTGTTGCTATTGTCCTCTATTTTCTAAAAGAACATATTGCAGAATTTTTTCTAAGTTTCTAACTTGGAGGAGATGATAGTGGTAGATTTGTTTTTTTAGGAATTGAAGCATACAATTGAGAACAGTAATGGTGGAGGCTATATCCTTCTATATCATTATTTATTCAACACTATTCTACAATCTGGTTCGTATTATGCTCCATAAGTATTAAATGATGAATAAATCAGATAAGCCCAGAAGACTAGTGCTTTCTGTTCACTACTCAGTTTATCCCTAAAATTGTGATAACTTTTCTCATTCTATAAATTTGAAATCATAAAACAACATCATTGCAATCCCTGGCACTTAGTTATAGCTCCATAAAGATTTGCTGAATAATAGATGAAATGAAAATCTAAGACAACCAAGTGAAGCATTTATTGACTACTTTCTGGGAGTATGACACTAAAATATTTCTACAGTGTTACCTATCTGGAAAAATATTGCAAGATGAATGTCATGGAAAGTCAATGGTATAGGAACTCAAAGGAAGGAAGGATACTTATGGGCTAAACCAGTATGAGACGGCTTCAGGAAATAGGATGAACTGGCTAAAGTTTAAAAGATTGGTATTATTTATAAATATGGAGAGGAAACGTTGTTGAACAAGGCATGTATCAGAGCTTGCTGAGATGAATTGTATTAGTTCTTTAATTTATTAATTCTACCACATTTTCTGATCCTTGTTGTTGGTGTTGTTAAGTGCCATTGAGCCAAGTCCAACTCACAGTCAGCCCTGTGAACAGTATGTACACTCCCTGACACTATGCCATGCCTGACACTATGTCAGTGCTTCTCTGCTATCATAGTGTTTTCAATGGCTGATTGTTTTGGGATTGTCTTGGGAGTGAGCTGCCAGGTCCTTCTCCCATTTTTTCAGTGCTGGGGCTCAAACACAGGGCCTCAGAGAGCACAGAGTAACACCACCAACTGAGCCAAACCCCAGCCCTTTCTAGGGAATACTTAATAATACCTTTCTTACTGCTTTTCAGGGCAATGTTGGCCCTGTAGGACCAATTGGACCTTCTGGGATTCCTGGCCCAATGGTATGATTTTGTTTGCATAATGAATATTTCTCTTTAATTTCTCCATGATGTCATAGAATATCACTTTTTTTTTTTTTTTAGGGCCTTTCAGGGAATAAGGGACTACCTGGAATCAAAGGTGATAAGGTGATTTAAATATGAACATTATCGTAGAGATAATTTCTTATCACAGTTTTTTAAGTTTCAAGTTACCAGAACTTATAAAATATTTTGTTTTATATATAGAGGCTAATTTGTATTATCAATTATATAGTTTTTCTTAATAGTAGGAAAAATAGAGAAATTGTTCTTTTATAACTATATAACTGTATAACTAGTGCTTGCTTTCCTATGGTACAGCCATGTTTACAGTGTATAAATGACTTTGTACAAAATTGTATTCTCTAGGGTGAACAAGGCATTGCAGGAGAGCCAGGAGAACTAGGCTATCCTGGAGACAAGGTAACTGTTAAAACGTTGTTGTTGTTGTTAGGTGCTGTCAAGTCGGTATCTGACTCATAGCAACCCTCATAGGGTTTTCAATGGCTGATTGTTTTGGGATTGCCTTGGGAGTGGATTGCCAGGCCCTTCTCCCATTTTTGTGGTGCTGAGAATTGAAGTTGGGATCTCAGAGATTGCAATGCAGGCTCTACCAACTGAGCTAAATCCCAGCCCCATTAATTTTACATAAATATGAAAAAGCATAACTTCAAAAGAAAGGAGTCCTTGTTATTTTAACCATGTACTTTATTAGGATATGGTATCAAGATGATTTTAAATTCTTGTTTGAAATAGTTTTTTTCTAAATTTTTAAAAATACTCTCATGAATGTTTTTAGTAGTTTACAAGTAGAGGCATATTTACCTTTTTGTGGTATAATAGCTTTCTTTCCCCTATACTCTTCTCTTTCTTTTAGGGTGCTATTGGTTTGCCAGGACCACCAGGGATAAGAGGAAAGCCAGGACCTTCAGTAGGTTTGAACTTTTACTTTGTTCTTTCTGATTAACAGAATGCACACCAAGCTGGATGCTGTGATACACACTTGTAGTCCCAGAGACTTGGGAGGCTGAGGCAGGAGGATTGCTTATTTTTGTATATCAGGAAGTAGTGTTAAGTTTCAGAACTTTATAATATCTTTTAACCATTATTTGTGACTTCTAATAGTGGCAGTATCTTATACATATCTTTCAGTAATTAATCCTAAGAATGATTTTTGGGATGTATTTGTCTGTTGACATATTGATGGGTAGCCTTCACTTTTACTAATTTTTTGGCTTTGATTTATGGTTGTTAACCCAGTCATACATGTATCCCAGACTTGTGCCCTGAATTTGAATTTCAGAAAACTCCAAAGCACGTAAATAGGGCATGAAAATAGGTAATGGAGATAATTAACAAACACCTTATATTATATATTTATTTATTTATTTATTTATTTATTTTGTGGTATTGGGAATGGAACCCAGGGCCTCATGCTTGTATGCTCTGAAAGTGCTGGACCACTGAGGTACACCCTCAGCCCACTTTTTTACTTTTTTTGAGACAGGGTCTCGCTAAGTTTTGCAGACTGCCTCTGGTCTCGAACTTGCGATCCTCCTGACTCTGCCTCCCCAGCTGCTGGGATTACGGACATGCGCCACTGTGTCCGGCACAGCTTATATTTTTAAAGGATGAATCTAAACCAAATAATAAGGACTTTTGATATCAACAGTAATTGGCAAAATAAGATCCTAACTTTTTATATCTTCATTTTTTAATAACTTGAGGATTTTCTAACCCTTTGATAGTAATAAGAAGAAATGATACAACACATTGTCTAAGTCTGATATATAAATAAATGATTTCAGTATTATTCTCTTAAGGTTTGCGCTTAATTTCCTGAGAAAACTCGAGTCAAATACCATGCTTGTATTAGGCAAACCATTTTTAAAGTTCCTTACTATGATTCAATTTACATATTTGATAGGAACAAATCAATAGTCTGTGAGATGGAGACTTGGATTCTTATCCCAGCTCTGACATTTGACCTGCTATGACCTTGGGAATTTCATTATCTTGGTATTCAGTTTTCATGTTTAAAATGAAAGTCAGACTATATTGTTTTTTAGGTTACTTATAGTTCTGTGACAGTATGATATTTTTCTCTCTTAGTAATAGTGCTTACCAATGTTTCTCTAGCCTAAGATAAAGAGACTTTCTTTCTATTTTACCAGTATTTCTCTAGTCTAAGTTAAGACAGCCTTATTTTACTTTTAAAATATTGCCTTAATTTTTTTTTTTCCTAAAACAAATTGCAAGAAATACTAATGAAGATCTTTTAGGGCATAAAACAAGAGATGGAGAGCATGAGATTTTTATTTACTCATTTTATACCTTTTTGTTCTATTCTAACAAAAAATGTTAATATTAGGTATTCCATTGGTAGGGCGATAATTGACATTTTTGTTATTTTTATCAAACCTTTGAAAAATATATACTTTGATCTGAAAATAGGTTAGAGACTCATGAATTAATATTAGTGCCTTTGGCACTAATTAATTAATATAGTTGCCTTTGGTTTCTTACTTTGTTTGTATCTTATTAATACAAAAGGTGTTTGACCTGAAAACCTTCTGAAATTAGGGAAAGATACTTCTGTTTGCCCGCACACGTCTATCAGTTTGCTGCACTGTGGGGGCTTGTGTGTTGCAATGAGGCTGAGAGCTCTGCCACTATAACCTTGGACATGAGCAAGGTTACCCATGGTGGACAGGTTTTCAGCTGAGCTTCCAGACTAAGACAGACTAGGGAGTAGGACCTGGTGAGCCACTCCCAGAACAACTAGCCATCGAAAACCCTGTGGATAGCAAAGAGACACTGTCAGATATAGTGCGGGAAAATGAGGCCACCATGTTGGAAGGCACTCAAAAGACTACTGGGGAAGAGTTGCCTCCTCCAAGTAGAGACTACCATGATGACAGAAATAGAGTAAAACCCCAGGGTGCTCAACTTGCTGATGTGGCACGACTCAAAATGAGGAGAAACAACTGGAAACACCCATTAATAATTGGAACATGGAATGTATGTAATATGAATCTAGGAAAATTAGAAATTGTTAACAGAGAAATGGAACACATAAACATTGACATTCTAGGCATTAGTGAGCTAAAATGGACCAGCATAGGCCATTTTGAGTCAGACAATCACATGGTCTACTATGCTGGGAATGATAAACTAAAGAGAAATGGGGTTGCATTCATCATCAAAAAAGACATTTCAAGATCTATCATGAAATACAATGTTGTCAGTGATAGAATAATATCCATACACCTACAAGGTAGGCCAGTTAATATGACTATTATTCAAATTTATGCACCCACCACTAAAGCCACAAATGAAGAAAGGGAAGACTTTTATCAGCTTCTGCAATCTGAAATAGATGAAACATGTAATCAAGACATACTGATAATCACTGGTGACTGGAACGCAAAGGTTGGAAACAAAGAAGAAGACCCAGTAGTTGGAAAATATGGTCTTGGTGACAAAAACGAAGCTGGAGATCGCATGATAGAATTTTGTCAGACCAATGACCTCTTCATTGCAAATACGTTTTTTCAACATCATAAACGGAGACTATACACATGGACTTCACCAGACGGAACATACAGGAATCAAATTGACTACATATGCGCAAAGAGACGATGGAAAAGCTCTGTACAAAATGTCAAAACAAGACCAGGTGCTGAATATGGATCAGACCATCAACTCCTCATATGCATGTTCAAACTGAAGCTGAAGAAAATTAGAACAAGTATACGAGAGCCACGGTATGACCTTGAGTATATCCCACCTGAGTTCAGAGACCACCTCAAAAATAGGTTTAATGCATCAGACACAAATGACAGGAGACCAGAAGAGCTGTGGCATGACATAAAAGATATCATTCAAGAAGGAAGCAAAAAGTTCTTAAAAAGACAAGAAAAAAAGAAAAGACCAAATTACATGTCAAAAGAGACACTGGACCTTGCCCTTGAACTTCGAGCAGCTAAAGTAAAAGGAAGACATGATAAAGTTAAGGAACTAAACAGACGATTTTAGAAGGCAGCTCGAGAAGACAAAAACAAATATTATAATGACATGTGCAAGGAGCTGGAGGCAGAAAACCAAAAGGGAAGAACACACACTGTGTTTCTCAAGCTTAAGGAAGTGAAGAAAAAATTCAAGCCTCGAGTGGCAGTAGTGAAGGATTCTACAGGGAAAATATTAAATGATGCAGGAAACATCAAAAGAAGATGGGAAGAATACACAGAGTCATTATACAAGAAAGAATTGGTAGATGACCAACCATTCCAAGAGGCTGCATATCAAGAGGAACCAATGGTGTTGAAGGACGAAGTGGAAGCTGCCTTGAAAGAACTGGCAAAACACAAGGCTCCAGGAACTGATGGGATACCAATAGAGGTGTTTCAACAAACAGATGCAGCACTGGAGGTGTTAACATGTTTATGCCAACAGATTTGGAAAACAGCTATTTGGCCAACTGACGGAAAGAGATCCATATTTGTGCCTATTCCCAAAAAAGGGGATCCAACTGAATGTGCAAACTATTGGATAATATCATTAATATCGCACACCAGCAAAATTCTACTAAAGATCATTCAGAAGTGACTGCAGCAGTATATAGACAGGGAATTACCAGAAAATCAAGTGGGATTCAGAAGAGGGTGGGGAACCAGGGACATCATTGCTGATGTCATGTGGATATTAGCTGAAAGCAGAGAATATCAGAAAGATATCTATCTATGTTTTATTGACTACGCAAAAGCATTTAATTGTGTGGATCATAACAAATTATGGATAACACTTCGGAAAATGGGAATACCAGAACACCTAACTGTGCTCATGAGAAATCTGTACATGAACCAGGAGGCAGTTGTTCGAATAGAACAAGGAAACACTGAGTGGTTTAAAGTTGAGAAAGGTGTGCGTCAGGGCTGTATACTTTCACCCTATCTCTTCAATTTATATGCTGAGCAAATAATCTGAGAAGCTGGGCTTTATGAGGAAGAACATGGCATCTAGATTAGAGGGAGAGTCATTAACAACCTGTGTTATGCAGATAACACAACTCTGCTTGCTGAAAGTGAAGAAGATTTAAAACATTTACTGATGAAGATCAAAGATCATAGCCTTCAATATGGGTTGCAACTAAACATCAACAAAACAAAAATCCTTACTACTGGGTCAGCACGCAACTTCACAATAAATGGAGAAAAGATTGAGGTTGTCCAAGATTTTGCTTGGCTTGGCTCTATAATCAACACCCATGGAAGCAGCAGTCAAGAAATCAAAAGACGCATTGCTTTAGGAAAAGTTGTGGCAAAAGATCTCTTTAGAGTATTGAAAAGCAAAGATGTCACATTGTAGACGAAGGTGCGTCTGACTCATGCCATGGTATTTTCAGTGGCATCATATGGTTGTGAAAGCTGGACTTTGAACAAGAGAGACAGAAAAAGAATTGATGCTTTTGAATTGTGGTGCTGGGGACACCTGTTGAATATACCATGGACTGCCAAAAGAACCAACAAATCTGTCCTAGAAGAAGTGTAAACTAGAGTGCTCCTTGGAAGCAGGAATGGCCAGACTGTGTCTTAAGTATTTCGGACATGTAGTCAGGAGAGATCAATCCCTGGAGAAGGACATCATGTTTGGGAGAGTGGCAGGTCAACGCAAAAGAGGAAAATCCTCCACCAGATGGATTGACACAGTTTCTGCAACAATGGGCTTAAACATAAATAAGATTGTTTGCCTGGCACAGAATCGGGAAGTGTTTCGACCTGCTGTATATAGGGTCGCTATGAGTCGGACTTGACTTGAAGGCACCTAACAACAACAACAACTTCTATTTGATGAAAAGTTGCTTACACAAAATCAGTTATCATCTTAAGGAAACTCCCACACTCAATTATACAAGTTAGTGCCTACCTAAAACACTTGTTTGCTATCATGGAAAGAATGCCAAAGTCATAGGATGTCTTTCCTATTTTATATGTCCAAGTTTTGGATTTCTGTCATCTAATATTTTGATGTTACTGATATTTTCCAAATGGATCTAAGTTGTAACATGAAAGAATGTTTTCCAGATATAAGAATGTCCTGAGCTGAAAGGTTTGTACATTCTGGAATAGGGAAGGTTCTGTTGTGTGAGTATTTAAAAAATAGAGAAACCTATCATTCAGAAATTGCTAGGAAATGCTCTTTCACTCTTTCCTTGATACAGAGAAAATAAAGGCAAGTAATATGTATTTTCCCTTTTTAAACTAGAGGTTTCTGTCACTTATAGAGATTTACTCAGTGTTACTCCGTTCTCAGTTACTTGAAAACTTGGTTTTTATAAAGGAAGATTGACATCCAAAAGAAACTTGAAACTCAAGTTTTGAAAAACAGAGAATTATTCTGAAGAATGAATAAAATTTTTCCGCAATTATGTTTTTAAATAATTGGTTGTTCAGCAGCTTATCCAAAAACAAAACCTAGCATATTCTTTACCCCTGCCCCCATGCTTGTAAAGTTAGGGTCTTATTTGGATTTCGCCACTAGAGGGCCGCAGTGAGAACCCCAACTCCGTGTCTTTTAGAGAGGTGCTTGTCATTTTTAGAGTTTAAGACTCCCTTATACACTGATTTTGATGGATCACAAATTTTCTTCTTGTTATTTGCAAATAGGAACATAAGTGAGCCTTTGCATGATATTTCATTACCTTTTTCTAGATTCAATTTCAGTAGTTATATTGTGCCCTCTTTCATGTCCAGATATCTCCACACTGAGAATGGATTCAGTGTATATGGAAAACTGTACTTTGGTTCTTGGGAAATGGGTAATCTCATACTGTATCTTGTAATTTTATGTGATCTGAAGCCTGTTTAAATCAAATTTAAAGCTCATATAAGAATTTTATAGGAAAAAAGTAATGAATTCAATATTTTTTGTTATGAAAACAAGAGTGTCATTAGACTGCTGACCTACCCTGTTTTGTCTCTCTTAGTGGGGGGGTAGGGAGGCATTGAACTCAGTGCTTTGCACATACTTTGCAAGTGCTCTACCACTAGGCTGCACCCCTAGCCTATTTTTGAAATTTTCATTTTGAGACAGGGTCTTGCTAAATTATCCAGGCTGCCTCTGGCCTCCGACTCACTGGGACTACAGGCGTGCACCACCATGCCTGGCTCTTTTCATCTCTTGAGAACATTGACAGCCTTCTCTGATTTCAGGCTTTATACCCACTTTCTTTCCTCTCCAGCCTTGACTTCACAATTTTAATATGAATGTCAGAAACTGGCTTCCAAAATATGGAAACCAAATCCTCAAAACCTTAATTGAAGAATCTCAGCAATCTAGGAATTTTATGTTTCATCCAGGAGAGGAACAAGTATATGAATGTTTGTAAATTTGGTTAACATTTATGAGTACTCTCTGTGTCGGGCACTGTGCTTAGCACTTTAGATATATTGTCTCATTTAATCCTCACAATAACTCTATGAAAATGTTAGTTTTGATGTTATTTTATTGATGAGAAAACTGAGGTTTAGAAAGACTAAGCCTCAAGGGTTCCAATCCAGATAAGTCTTACTAAATCAGGACACCTACATTATCAAAGGGGGAGAGGAATTTCCTGAGAAAAACCTGGGACTTTATTTATAAAAGCAGTTGCTCATCTAGAATTCCCTACCTTATTGAGTCAAGTTTTATTGGCTTATCTCTGAGAAACACACACATAGACACATACACATGCATTTTTTTTCTTGATTTCAGCACCTAATTCATTAATTTGTTTATATCTCTAACAGGAGAAAATTGTTGTTGTTAGGTGCTGTTGAGTTGGTGTCCAACTCATAGCTACCATATGTACAATAGGCGAAACACTATTGCTAGTGCTTCTCTGATATCCATAGAGTTTTTAAGGGCTGTTTTTTGGGAGTGGGTTGCTGGGTCCTTCTCCCAAGCCTACAGCACCTGTTCTTCCCAGGTAGTCTCCCATCCCAAGTACTAACAAGGCCCCACCCTGTTTAGCTTCCAAGATCTGATGGGATTGGATGCCACAGTGGTATGGCTGCAGGCTAGGAGTAAATATATATCTGTAAATATTTTAAATAAGTTTTACAATGATGATTACATATTAATTTTATGAAAGTCATTGCAACTTTGTTTGACATAATATATTGAATCCCGTTTATTTGTTACATGCCTCTTACATTCCTGCATTTATTAAATTAATGCTTACACTTTGATTCCCTACTCTGTCTCCCTCTTAGGGTCAACCAGGTGACCCAGGACCCCAGGGACCATCTGGCCCTCCAGGACCAGAGGTAAAATACTGATGGGAATATAATAAACTCGAAACAAAAATGATGGCAGTTAAACTTAATTGGTAAAACATGTTTTAATATAGTAGTTGTAAGAAAGATTCTCTTTAGAGTTGACCTGTGAAAATAGTGTGGACTAAATTTTTTCAATCAGTGATCCAAGGAAATAGAAAATTGAGTATCCCTTATCTGAAATGGATGGGACAAGAAGCATTCCAGATTTTGGATTTTTTTCAGATTTTGGAATATTTGCATTTAAATAATTAGATATAATGGGTATGGAAAGAAAATCTAAACAGGAAATTTATGTTTCTTATGCTTTATATATGTAGCCTAAATGTATCTTTATAAAATATTTGAATATGCTTGTATTTTGACTATGAGCCTTCATAGTGGGTCAAGTTTGGATTTTCTACTTGTGGTGTCATGTTCTCTCTTAAAAATTTGGGGGATTTTGGGATATTTCAGATTTTACATTTTTAGAACAGGGATTCTCAGACAGGATTAGCCACAGTCATCCTGATTACATCATAGCTGATTTATTTGTTCTGCACAGCAACTATTAATAATACATAGGGTTTGAAATCAAACTTTGGGATATAAACTCTATTGAATTATTAATATAAAATGCTTCCAATTCTTATGTGCATATTCTAAAATAAATACTATTACGTTTATAGTGCACATATCAAATTTGTTTATTTATTCCTAAAATTTTGACTTTGGCATCATGCTTGATATAGCATTCTGAAAATCTATATAGCCATAAACTTCTGAGGTAAAATGTTCAAATATTTTTTAATCATATCATGAGTCAAAGATATACTTTATGAGATAGAGCTTCTGACGCTTCACATCAATTTTAGAAATGTACACCAATATATATGTATAAATATAATACACATCTGTATATATGTCAGTATAACTATACATCAATATAAATAAACATATATCTGACTCAGAGTAGCAGATGTAGCAGTAAAGCTGAGAACATGAATTGGCTTTGGAATAAATAAATCAGTAATAACATCCCCATAGCAGCAGAGCAGTAGGCAGTTCCTAGGATAGTACTCTACCGATGCTTTCTCCCTATGTAAACTCTAAGCTCTGCTTTTTTTTTTTTGGAAATACTAGGGGTTGAACTCAGGGCCTCACACATTCTTTGCAAGTGCTCTACTACTGAGATGCACCCACAGCCCACTTTTTTTTTACATTTCATTTTGAGATGGGGGCTTGCTGAATTTCAGGCTTGCAGACTGCCTCTGGCCTCAAATTTATGATCCTCCTGCCTCTACCTCCCAAATCACTGGGATTACAGGTGTGTGCCACCATGCCCAGCCAAACTCCACTTCTTAATCCACGGTAGTCTTTCAAGATTAGTAGATTTCTTTAGCAAATTCCTATCCATAGTTATTTCTAATTTAAAAACACATTGAATATTGATAGTTTAAAACCCCCCAAATTACATTGTACCTAGTTTTATTGATAGAGAAGTAATGAGAAGTGAAGCACAGCAGAATATTAATGTTATCATTCTGAGAAAAAGGAAATCATTTTGAGAAATTAAGATTCAAATTAATAAAAGTTTATCTTTTATCTTTTTACATTTTTATTTTAATAATTATTTATAAAATCTTTTCTGGAACAAATGGTACCTACCTGTTGTCTTACACTGAGGATACAAAATCTAATTTAACTTTCATTATCTTTAATGCATATCATTATGACTGAATTGTTGTAACTTCAGTTACAGATGGTATTTTCCCCAGAAAGGGTCACATTACTTCCTTGTGTCACTATGGTTTAGGGTCATTTTCTTCTTTCTCATAAAGCTTGGTTAAAGGATGTATGAACTGTGTTTTCACTTACTACAATGATGTTTCTTTTTTTTCCATTTCCTTTGAAATTTTATGATTTGCCACGAGCATTCAAAATATTGTCTTATTGTCTTTGATTTCCACATGAGTAATAAAATGTCCTGACCTCTGACTTTGTCAAATTATACCCATCCTTCTTCATGTGTATCAAATTTTTTTGTAGGCATAAAGATGTACCTGTACTCTCTCAAGAATTGGTACAAGGTGTTTTTTGGAAAATGAGGCCTAATCCAAAGATCACAGTTTCTTCCGGCTCATAGGAAATAGAGTACATAGGCAGTTATATATGAGGCAATACATTTATCCCAATTCTTCTCAACCTTAAGCTTTTAATATAATTGTAGGTCCAAGAATTTAAAATAGCATGTTTAATAGTAAATCAAAGCTAAAAAGTTTCTGCTTGCACAGTGCATTTATTTTTTTCAAGTAAGAGTTATTATATGTTATGATAAGTTTAAATTTTTATTTTATAGACATTGATGAAAGATTTCTATAAGGGAATTGGATTTAGGAGGCTTGTGCTTTATGAAACATATGCATGATAGCGGGAGGAAGGATAGTAAAGGAAGGAGGAAGGGGTGACAAGGAGACTAATCCTTTTATTTATTTAGAAGGATAATACAGTAGACCAGAGGATTAATGATGAAGTTCTGTGACCTCCTCTGGGAGAAGAAAGGATGGTTTTAAGCAACAATTAGGGAGCTGGGCATGGAGGTACATGCCTGTAATCTCTATATTCAGGAAGCTAAGGCAGGAGAATCACAAGTTCAAGGCCAGCTTGGGTTACCTAGTATGAGGCTGTCTCAAAAAAACAAAAAACAAAACAGAGAGAGAGAGAGAGAGAGAGAGAGAGGGAGAGAGAGAGAGAGAGATATTCAGGCAATATAATTCACAACACTTACACTATTCAGTTTAGTTCATCCAGTTTGTGTAAGAGGAATAAAAGACACTTTCAGTATTTCTTGCTTGAATAGTTGGGTAAAATATGGATTATAATACTAAAAATAGAGACTAAAAGAGGCAGAAGAGGATGAAATTCAGGGTGGTTGGAAATAATGTCTTGATTTTTGATCTGTTGGGGATAAAATGCTATAGTATATTCAAAACATTAATAAGCATATAGAAATCATAGCCCTAAAGATTAGAAGAAAAGTACTGTCTACAGATATGTATTTAAATAGCCATCCACATAGACGTATTAAATGAAGCAATTTTTTTCTTGGGGAGGTGGTGGGGGTTGAACCCAGGGTCTCACACTTGCATGCTTTGCAAGTGCTGTACCACTGTGCTGCACCCCAAGCCCATTTTTTACCTTTTGAGACAGAGTTTGACTAAATTACACAGACTGCCTCTGGTCTCAAACTTGTGATCCTCCTGCCTCTGCCTCCTGAGTCATTGGGATTACAGGCATGCACCACTGCACTCAGGTCTAGATGAAGCAATTATAATAGATGAAATTATTTAGAAAGAGTTTATGACACAAGGTTTGAAAATATTATACCTGGACACTAACCCCCGGTAGGCTACACTCTTTGTCTACTGTGCATTAAGTCTTAAGTTGATAATAAAAGGGGAGGATAATAAATTTTAGTAACTGAAAAATGCATTCCTAAATATATCACAATATTGAAGAAAAACAGCATGGAAATTAGAAAATGTTTACAACTGAATAAGAACAAACCACTGTAAAAACTTGAGTGTTGCAGTTAACAACACTGGAGGGAAATATACAGACAAATTCATTTCTCAAAAGCAAGAAAAAGATAAAAAGAAAGAGGGTGAAAGAGGACAAATAAGATCGACTCTGTTTTTAAGTAAGAAACTAACCCTAAAGAGGAAGAAGAATGTGCAAGAGGAGAGAGCTTGAGGAGTTCTGTGAAAACCAAGTAGGGGAGTGATTGGCAGATTATAAAAAAAAGTCTGAGTTGTGTTAAGGTTGAAATTTAAAAGAATTTTTCCCAAAACATAGTCACAAAATTCTGTACATTTTATTGGAAATAGAATGTAGATTTGAATCCAAACTTTTTACTGGCTAATGCAATGAAATGTGATCATTTGTATAATTAGCCTCTCCATTGGATAAAACCATAGTCATTGTTCAAAAGAAGGATAGCAACCCATTACATCAAGGCTCCATGATTTCCACTTTTCATTATAGATCGATGTCATAATGCCAAAGTGTAATTCAGTAAAAGTAATACTAATAGGGGCTAAAATGATAAGACCTAGATATATACTTTTATGATAACTTTTGCTAATTATTGGATGATAAAAATGTTTAAGTTAATAAACTGAAAGGTACAATATTTTAGAATTACTATCTTCTGAATGTGTCTCTAGCCATAGCACCCTAGCATCTGATCTCATCTGATCTTGGGAGCTAAGCAGGGTGGGCCTGGTTTGTCCTTGGATTGGAGACTGCCTGAGAATATCAGATGCTGCAGGCTAGAGAAAAGGAGCTAGCAATCCACTCCCAAAACAATACACTATTGAAAACCCTTTGAATAGCAGAGAAGCAATGACAATAGTGCTGGGTATGGCACAGTGTTGGAGAGTGTTTCTTTCTGTTGTACATAGGGTCTCTATGAGTCAAACTCGCTTCAACAACACCAAACAACAACAATTTTCTGAATGTAAATTGAGGAATTAGCCTGAGTATCTTGAGCAAATTATTTAAACTCTCTTAGCTTTTCCTCATCTGTAAAATGGAAATATTTCTAGTACTAGCCTCATAAAATTGCTGTATTATATGCATTAATACATATAAAACATTTCAGCATCTTGTTAACAAGAAGCATTCAATAACTATTAGCTACCACCACTACCACCATCACTGTAAGCAGAAGTAACTGTCCTGATGCAAGGCAAAAACAAACACCCCTCACTGTTCACGATTAAAAGAATGCAAATGTAACTGGGAGTGAATGAAAGGAAAGTGACATACAAAGAAGTTGGAAAAGTAGACAGGAGTATATCACATAAGCCTTTACAGAAAATGATATGTTTGGATTCCTCTAATTACAACAGGAGATCTTCATCCTTCAACCAGGGCAGTGAATAATCTTATATGATACATGCTTTTAAAAGGTTACTTTGGTTATTGCATGGACATCAGAGAATAAGGAAAAAGAGTGCTGAAAGCACTGTGATAATTTAAGGAGATTATTTTAATTATCTAGGCACAACTTGAGGATAACTTGCACTACGGTAGAAAAAGAACTTATTTTGGCAAATGATTTAAGTTTTAGGCAATAAAAGTATACCAACTGTGGAACTGTGATTTTTCAACCTTTCCTGAACATCACCATCACCTGAAGAACAAACAAACAAACAACTCTAGTTGCCCAGAGCCAATCCCAAAAGTGCTGAATGAGAATCACTTGGGGGTGCTCCATGGATGATTAACAGTCACTATAACAGACCACATTTTATCTTTCTGTTCTTTGGGACTAAAGGAACATTCCCAACAGATGAAAATGTTTTCAAGCCAGAAAGATGTAAGACTTCAGAAGAAGTCAGCACATTCTCCCACTCTCTGCCTGGAAATTGTTGTCTGATTCTGTGGTTTAGTAATGTTGGAAAATTATCATCAGCACTTACTTCAGTGCACCATGGCACAGAGATAGCTTTGTATAAATGTTTATAATATAAAATAACTAAAGAAAGCCACTAATAAGCTGTATTATGGAAATTTTCCACTTAACAATTTGTGCATGAGTTGGAACAGAGAAGGAGGAGAGCTGGATAACCCTTGGAGTACAGGGTGAATTTGACCCAAAGTAGAAGTTTTATAGTACCACTAGCATGTTGAGAAGCTTAAGAGTGGGAGAAGAACAAGTAACTAAGAACATAGGCCAACAAGACAAAAAAAAGTTAATTTGAGTTAATCCAGTGACCTGTTAATATATTTTGCTAACATTTTATAATCATAAAATATTTCAGTTCTACTTCAATGGTTATCTCTTCATTCAAGTACCACCTTGTTTCAACAACAGAAGCTATATAGTACGTTTTAATGTCTAGAAAGGCTGTGAATTCTTAGTTTTTCTTTTTCAGGGTTTTCCTGGCCACACTTGTATTCTTGTTTTCCATATCAACTTCAGCATCAGTCTATCTAGCTTCGTTTAAAAATATTGTCATTGTTTTTATTGGCTTCAGCTTACAAATTAGGAGAGAACATTGGTATCTTTATAATGTTGAGTCATCCTCTCCAAGAACAATGGGTATATTTAATTTATTCAGATCTCCTTTTTTGTTTTTCAGTAACACAAAACATTTTTCCTTGTAGAACTTTTGCACATTTCCTGTTAAATTTGTTCCTACTTTATCTTTTTGTTGCTATTTTAAGTGGGTTTTTTCTATGTGTATATTCTCTAAAAGGTTTTTCCTTATATGTATGAAGACTATTGACTTTAAAATGTGAATTTTATATCCTGTTACCTTAATTTTTTTTTCATTTGAGTTTGTTTTACTCTAATTTTCTTGAGTTTTATAGGCATATACCATGGAATTTTCAAATAGAGATTTTTTTTTTAGTGCTTATTTCCCATTTCTTGATTCCTGATTTTTAAGAATTCTTTGTATATTTTGTGTAACAATTTTTTATCCCATGTATATTTTGCAAATATTTTCTGACTTCTCAGTCTCTTAATATTATCCTTTGAAGAGAAGATTTTAATTTTAATGAAGTCCAGGTTATCAATTATTTTTTGTATGGATTATACCTTTTGTGTTATTTCTAAAAAGTCATTGCCGTTCCCAAGATCATCTAACTTTTTTTTCTTTTCAGTAGTTAGGGGTTAAACCCAGGGTCTTACACATGGGAGGCAAGTGCTCTACCACTGAGCAGCACCCTCAGTCCCTTCTTTATTTTACATTTTGAGACAGAGCCTTATTAAGTTGCACAGGCTGCCACTGGCTTCAAACTCACATTTCTCCTGTCTTGGCATCCCTTAGCATCTCTTGGATTATAGGCATGTGCCATCATGCATGACCATCTTATTCCTAATTTAGGAGTTTTGTAATTTTGAAATTTATTTTTAGGTCTATGGTCCATTTTTAGTTAATTTTTGGAGAGGATTGAAGGTCAGTATCTAAATTTATTTTTGCTTGTAGATGTCTAGGTGTTCTAGCACCATTTGTTAAAAAGACTGTCTTTATTCCATTGTATTACCTTTGCCCCTTTATTACAGATCAGTTGACTGTATTTTTATAGGCCTGTTTCTAGGATCTCTGTTGTGTTCCATTAATCTATTTGCCTATTCTTTTGTCAATACCACATCATCATAGTAGTGTAGCTTTGTAGTAAGTCTTGAGGCCAAGTAGTGTCTATCTTCCAATTTTATTTTCTTTAATATTGTATTAACTATTTTGGGTTTTTCTCCTCTTCATATAAAGGTTAGTATCAATTTATTGATATCTACAGATAACTTTCTGGGATTTTGATTGGAGTTGCATTGAAACTATAGAAGAACTGACATCTTGACAGTATTAAATCTTCTTGTCCATAAACATGGATTCTGTCTTGATTTATTTGGTGCCTCTTTGACTTCTTTCAACAGAGTTTAGTGGTTTTCTCATATAGGTCTTATACTTATTTTCTAAGGTTTATACATAAGTTTCTCTCCCTCTTCTTCTGTCCTTCCCTTTTTGATACTAATATATATGACACTGTGTTTTTTATTTCAAAATCTATTTTCTCCTGTTGGTACATGGCAATGTGATTAACCTAGTAACTTTAAATTTTGCTATAATTGTATAGTACATCCAGGATATTTTTGTCATTTTTCTCTGATTTTCTAAATATCAAATCATGTCATCTGCTAAGATAATTTTCTTTTTTCTTTTTTATATATATACATTTTCCTGTCATAATGCATTGGGTAGGACTTCCAATACAATGTAGAGAATGAGAAGTAAAAAGAAATCCTTACCTTGTTCCTGATTTAATCCAATTATGCTCATTTTATTTTCATTCATCTAACTGTTAAGGGCTATAACATTTTACTTTGATCATTGGTTTAGTTGTTTCCCATCAATTATCATCTAGAATATTTTTATTATCATTTTTATAGATATTTTTTCATTTCTGTTTGTATTTTCCTCATCATCCTGGAGATATTTAAATGAGCAATTAAAAAATTTCCAAGTGTTACTAGACGGTAGAAGGACCTCCCCTGCTCATGGATTGGGAGAATTAATATTGTAAAAATGGCTATCCTACCAAATGCAATATGTAGATTCAATGCAATCCCCATTAAAATTCCAATGACAGACTTTACAGAAATAGAAAAAATAATCCAAAAATTCATATGGAAACACAATAGACCACAAATAGCCAAGTTACTCTTAAGCTGGAAAACTAGTTACAACTGGATCACAACCCCTGACTTTAAACTATATTATAGGGCTGTGGTAGCAAAAACAGCTTGGTACTCGCACACAAATAGGCCTGAAGACCAGTGGAAGAGAATTGAGGACCCAGAAATATACCAATGCGTCTATAGCACCTGATCTTGGACAAAGGAGCAAAGCAGGCAAACTGGAGAAAAGCCTCTTCAACAACTGGTGCTAGAAAGCCTGGATTTCCACCTGCAGAAAAATGAAAACAGACTTGCACCTATTAATATGCACAAGAGTTAACTCAGAATGGATAAAAGACCTCAACATAAAACCAGAAACCTTAAAATTACTAGAAAAAAAGATAGGCAACATGCTCCAACATATAGGCATAGGAAAGCATTTCCTTAATAAAACTCCAATTGCTGAAGAAATCGCAGCAAGAACAGATAAATGGGATTACGTGAAATTAAAGGGCTTCTTTACAGCAAAGGAAACAATCAATAGAGTTAAGGAAGACCCCACTGAGGGGGGGGAGAAAATCATTGTATCCTACACATCTGACAGAGGACTAATTTCCAGAATTTATAAAGAACTGAAGAAAACTCCCAAGACAACAAATAATCCAATGCAAAAATGGGCAAAGGATCTGAGTAGGCAGTTCTCAAATGAAGAAGTTCATAAGGCCATGAAACACATGAAAAAGTGCTCAATATCCCTAGCCATTATGTTATGTTAGATGCCATCAAGTATGTCTGACTCATAGTGACCCTCATAGGGTTTTCAATGGCTGTTTCGGGATTGCCTTGGGAGTGGATTGCCAGGTCCTTCTCCCATTTTTGCGGTGCTGGGAATTGAACTTGGGACCTCAGAGACTGCAGCGCAGCACGTTACCAACTGAGCTAAATTCCAGCCCCCCTAGCCATTAAGGAAATACAAATCAAAACAATTCTGAGATTCCACCTTACTCCAGTAAGAATGACCAGGATCAATAAAACAAATGACAACAAATGCTGGCAAGGTTGTGGAGAAAAGGGAACCCTGTTAACTGTTGGTGGGGCTATAAATTGGTTCAGCCACTTTGGAAATCAATATGGAGATACCTCAGAAAACTAAAAATAGAACTACCATGAGACCCAGATATATCACTGCTGGGAATATACCTAAAGGGAGATGAGTCATACCACAGAGACACCTGCATCCTGTATTCAATGCAGCACTTTTCACAATAGCAAGGATATGGAATCAACCAAAGTGCCCATCAACAGAAGAATGGATAAAAAATTATGGTACATATGCACTATGGAATACTACTCAGAAATTAAAAAAATGAAATGATGTCATTTGCAGCAAAATGGGTGGAATTGGAGAACATCAGCTTAAGTAAATGAACACAAGCCCCCAAATAAAAATGCCATATGTTCTCACTCACCATGGGAGCTGAATCAAACATAAAAGAAGGAAAAAATCCTATACATAATTTAGAACTAATAAAAAGCTCAATTAAACTTAGTGTAGAAGGGACAATTTAAGGAGTGGAAAGGAGGAGGGAGGGATCTAGCAAAGGGAAGTGATGATGGGAGAAGACAGGAGGGGGAGGAGGGCCAACAAGGAGGGAGGAAGGGGGGAACGGTCAACCTCAATGCAAACAGACTAGATCACTCATGTAATACTGCTTAGAATGCAAAAAGAGAGATCACTATAGAAGAAAGTTTGGACTTAAAATTGGGATACACATATATAGATAAATATTCCCACAAAAAGACATACAACTAGAAAAGAGATCATTGGGAGAGGGATAGGGCATGAGAGGGTAAAGGGGAAGTTATGTGAGCAATGTACAATGAAATGCATATATGGAAATGTCACACTAAAATACATGTCAGAATGAAACCCATTAAGTTGTACATTAAAAATTTCCAATAAAAAAAGAGGAAACCCTATGGATAGCAGAGAAGGGCTGTCAAATATAGTGCCAGAAAATGAGCTCCTCAGTGTGGAAGGTTTTCAAGAAACAACTGGGTAAGAGTTGCTTATAAAAGTAGAGTTGACTTTAATGATAGGAATGGAGTAAAGCCACTGGGACCTCCATTTGCTAATGTGGCACAATTCAAAATGAGAAGAAACACAGTGGCTGCAACAATGGACTAAAAATAAAAAGGTCATGTGCATGGCACATTGTATGGTAGTCTTTTATACTGTTGTATATAGGTCACTATGAATGGGACCCAACTCAATGGCACCTAACAACATAACAGTATATCTTCACTTATTCTTGGTCTACTTGATATATATGTGTTAAAAGGAGGAACCAGAGCCTCTAACAATTCAGTTGCTGGTCGTCTTCTCTCTCCTCCACTATTTTAAATTGCCATCACTCTCTGATGTCACCTCAGCAAGTCTTGATTGCTTATCTGTGGTAGAACCTAAAGCTTCATGTATCAGGAGGTCCCTGTGTATCACCTGAGTTCCTTTCGGCCTTTACTGTATAAAAGCAATTTTTCCTTCTTGTGTTTTTCAGGGTCAATTGGATATGTCAGAACAGTGATTTTACTTTTTGTTTGCTTATATTTGTTCATAGGCAATTCAAACTCCCTTGCTGACAGCCATAACTTTTAATTCAGTGGGACCTTTGCTATGCATCCTATTAAGAGGGTCAATTTTGGATGTGAGGGTCCCTAACCCTGTAGAGTCATATATCCTCATATAAGGTCACTTCTCTATGTACACAAAAAGGATGATCTGGTACACTGGTCACATATCCTCTTATTAAATGATTTTTTTCCTTGTCTCCATAATTCAGGATATCAATAACTATTCTTGTTATGCAGTTGCTTTCCATTTTCAGCTAGCATCCACTTCCAAGCTGACCCAACCATAAACCCAGGTCTTCTTCCTCCTCTAGCTGGTTGTATAGGACCTGTTCTCCCACTGTAACTCATACTGTCTTAGGTAAAATCCAGCAGAGATGAACTAGTGCAACTCTGAGGGTTGACATGGAAGTGAGGGCTACCTATTCATATAGCTTTCTTGTGCCCTCTGGACCTTTTTGGGTTTAATCCATCTTCTAAGTCACTGCTTGGCCCCATCTGAATTTATGACTTAGAAGCTACAGAACCCAGGACATAATGGGAAGTTAGCCATGTGTGTTCACTTGATGACATATGATCAAGCCTTCTTCCTCTACCAGAGTCTTTTAACACCAAGAGCTGTTTCTCAAAGATACTATTTTCTACTGCAGATGACATGGCCTTACTGTGGAATCCTGGAGGTATCATCTGTTTCTTTGACTAGAGATTGCCACAAGCTAAACTATATCTTTTCACATCCGTGACACTGCCATACTATCAGATTTTCTGGATTAAATGCCACAGTGGCCGGGCTGAGTGTAACATGGCCTGGGTGGGCTCCACTTGAAGCTTGCAATCTTCAGTGTAACTTAGTATATGAAATAGAGCAGTGTTCCTAGGTATAGAATGTTTTGCCCCCGTCCAAAAGGGCTTGGCCTTTCTTTTTGGTGATGGCATATGTAAGACTTTACTTGGTTTTTTGTTTTGTTTAATTTTGATTTTTTCCTTAGAGGGGATACTCATGGCCACTGGAATGTTAAAATCTTCAGGAAGGTAGCCATCCTCTGTAAATCTCTAGGGTTTATTCTCACTGTCTGGAGTATATATGTCTTGCCAAACCCTCCTTTGGATTAGTCATCCCTTGCTCATCTTAATCATCATGATATGGTATATCTAGTGTGTTAGGGTAGGGCTGCATAGTGTGTCTTGAAGATATAGATCTCTTGCCGGGCTGGTGGCGCACGCCTGTAATCCCAGTGGCTTGGGAGGCGGAGGCGGGAGGATCGCAAGTTCGAGACCAGAGGCAGTCTGCGTAATTTAGCGAGACCCTGTCTCAAAAAGTAAAGAAAAAAAAAATGGGCTGAGGGTGCATCTCAGTGGTCCAGCACTTGCAGAGCATGCAGGCACAATGCCCTAGGTTCAACCCCCAGTATCACACACACACACAAAAAAGACATAGATCTCTTCAGACTATTTTATTATTGACAGAGACAGGGAATATAAGGAAAGCTATAAAGTGACTATTGTCTGTCTCACATGAATGCCAACTGTTTCTTATTCTTTTTTAATTATAAAAGAAGAATTGCCTAATCAAAGACTATACAGCTTGCATGGAAAGTCTTAGTAATCTATTTTAGCATGAAGCTAAAATTCAAGCTATGGTAGTATACAGTCATTCTCCAGAATCATCAGTCTGAGTTCTTCAGGTGCCATAGTGGTAAATTAAACAATGTTCTGATAGGAACCACCACCCAAACATCTTTTAGATCTTTTATGACATCACTCCTCTCTCACATCCTCCCCATCCCACACTACACAAATACACACACACATAACATGACTAAGAATTATGAAGATATGAGTGGCTGATCCTTAGAACCCAAAGATCCACCTAATTATAAGAATGTCTTTGCCTTTTAGGCTTCTCTTTAGAAAATCCAGTTCTAATTATTCATTTTCTTTTTAAAATATGGATTTTTAAATTGCATACGTATAGTGAGATTCATTATGAATTTTCATAAAATTGCAACCTTTATTTTGCACTAGTTCTCTCTCTCTCTTTACCTCCATATGTTGTTCTTTGCCCCCTTCCAGTTTTCTCATCCCCTTTCCTGCCATTATTCCCCTCCACACCCATGATGGGTATTTTCTAATCTTAGATATATTCAAGCATGCGTGTGTGTGTGTGGGGGGGGTATTTTCTTTAAGGTAGATTTAGTTCTAGCCCATAAGTGAGAGTATGTGGTATTTTCCTTTATGGGTCTGGGTTACTTCAGTTAAAATGATGATCTACAGTTCCATCCATTTTTCTGCAAACTATGTAATTTCATTCTTCTTTCCTGTTGAATAATATTTCATTGTGCATATATACCACATTTTTAATCCAATCATATATTGATGGGCATCTGGGCTGATTCTGTATCTTTGCAATTATGAAGACATCTACAATATACATGGAAGTTCAGGTGTCCTTGTGTTATGATGACTTACTTTCCTTTGAATATATGCATAGGAGTGGTATACCTGGATCATATGGCAGTTCTATTTTCAGTTTTCTGTGCAATCTCTATACTTATTTCCATAATGGCTGTACTAATTTACAGTCTCACCAGCAATGTAATAAGGTTTATTTTTCCCCACACCCTCACTAGCATTTGTTCTTGTTTTGTTGATATTAGCCCTTCTGGCTGGGGTGAGATGGAATCTCAGTGTACTTTTCATTTGTATTTCCCTGATGACTAATGATATTGAATGTTTTTCATATGTTTATTGGTCATTTATATTTCTTCTTTTGAGAACTGCCTGTTCAGTTCCATTTCCCACTTATCTATTGCATTCTTTTCTACTTTCATGTTTAATTTCTTGAGTTCTTCATATATCCTAGATACTAATCCTCTGCAGCCTACAGCTGTAGCCCTGTGGCATCCCATCCCATCAGATCTCGGAAGCTAAGCAGAGTTGGGCCTGATTAGTACTTGGATGGGAGACCACTTGGGAGCAACAAGAGCTGTAGGCTTGGGAGATGGACCCAGAAACTCACTCCCAAAAATCAATTGACCATTGAAAACCCTATGAACAGCAGAGAAGCACTGACAATAGTGTTTCACCTGTTGTATGTAGGGTCGCTATGAGTCGGATACTGACTCAATGGCACCTAACAACAACAACAACAATCTTCTGTCAGATGTGTAAGAAGTAAAGATTTTCTCCTATTGTGAGAACTCTGCCTTTATTAATTGTTTCCTTTATGGTGCAAATGCTTTTTAACTTCATATAATACCATTTGTCTATTCTTGTGTTATTTCTTGGGCTATTGGAGTCTTGTTAAGAAAGAACTTGCTTATGTCTGTGTGTTGGAGTTTGTTCCCTACATTTGCTTCTAGTGGTTTCAAAGTTTCTGGTTTTACATTGAGATCTTTGATTTATTTAGAATTGATTTTTATATAGGACAAGAGATATGGGTCTTTTTTCATTCTTCTGCCTATGGGTATCCAGTTTCCCCAAAACTATTTGTTGAATTTACTGTCTTCTCTCCAATGTATGTCTTTATCACCTTTGTTGAAGATTGGGTGGCCATAGCTACGGGGGTGTGTATCTGGGTCTTCTAATCTATTCCGTTGATCTTCATGCCTGTTTTTGTGCCAGTACCAAGCTGATTTTGCTACTATGGCCTTGGAATATAGTTTGAAGTCAGGTATTGTGATGCCTCCTGCACTGCTTTTGGTGTTTGGGATTGTTTTGGCTATATGGGGCTTTTTGTGCTTCCATATGAATTTTAGGAAATTTTTTCTATTTCTGTGAGGTATATCATTGAGATTTTGATGGGGATTGCATTAAATCTGTAGATTACTTTTGTCAGTTCTTTTAATCCATGAGTAAGGGAGGTTTCTCATCTAGTGTCTTTTTCAATTTCTTTCTTTAGTGAGGTTTGCATTGTAGAGATCTTTAGGATCTTTGGTTAGATTAATTCCTAAATATTTTCTGGTGGGCTGTTGTGTATGGGATTGTCATTTTTATTTCTTTCTCTTCCTATTTTTTACTGATATGTAGGAATGCTACTGATTTTTGAGTGTCTATTTTGTATCCTGCTACTTTGCTAAAGGAGCTAATTAGCTCCAAGAATTATTTTAGGGAGACTTTAGGATCTTTTAAGTATAGGATCATCTCATCTGCAAATGGGGATAATTTGACCTCTTCATTCCCTATTTGTATATGTTTTATTTATTTTTCTTGCCTGATTGCTCTGGATAGGACTTCAACCACTGTATTGAATAAGAGAAGAGAATGGACATTCTTGTCTTATTGGTGATCTTAGAGGGAATGCTTTCAAATTTTCCCCACTTAGTATAATGTTGGCTGTATGTTTGTCATACGTGCCCTTTATGATGTTGAGGTACATTCCTTCTATTCCCAACTTCTTTGAAACTTTTATCATGAAGGGATATTTAACTTTGTTGAAAGTTTTTCCTGCATCTAATGAGATGATGGGATGGTCATGTGATTTCTATCATTGAGTCCATTGATATATATTGTATTTCATTTATTGATTGATATATGTTGAACCAACTTTGTATCTGTGGAATGAACCCTACCTGGTCAGGGTATATGATCTTTTATTATATGTTGCTATATTCTGTTTGCACGAATTTTGTTAAGAATTTTTGCATCAATGTTCATCAGGGAAATTGATTGACAGTTTCTTTTCAACCATGAACCTGTCAGGACCTGGACTTTCTTTTCTTTGTTGTTCTTCCTCAATTTCTCTCTCTCTCTCTCTCTCTCTCTCTCTCTCTCTCTCTCTCTATGTTTTTTTTTCTTTGTTTGCAGTACAGAGTGGCTGAATCCAGGGCTGCATTCATGCTTTGCAAGCACTCTGCCACAGAGCTGCAGCCCCAACCCATTTTTTACTTCTTTTTTATTTTGAGACAGGGTCTCACTAAATTATGTAAGCTGCTACTTTTGATCCTCCTGCATTGCTTCCTGAGTTGCTGGGATTACAGGCATGAACCACCATGCCCGGCTACTTCCTCAATTTCACTGCTTATTATAGGACAGTTTAATTTATGTATATCTTCTGGATTTAATTTTGGTAGGTCATAAGTGTCAAGAAATTCATCCATTTCTTTTAAGGTTTTTTTTTTGAGTACAAATTTTTGAAGCAATCTCTGATAATCCTCTGTATTTCTTTGGTATTTATTATTATGACCCCTTTTTCATCTCTAATTTTATTAGTTTGGCTTTATTTTTTTCTTAGTTTGGCTAAGGGTTTGTAAATCTTAATTATCTTTTCAAAGAACTAACTCTTGGTTTCACTGACTCTTTGTATTATTTTTTTAGTTTCTATTTCACTGATTTCAACCTTGATTTTAATTATTTATTTTTTATGCCAGCTCTGAGATTGACTTGTTGCTTTTCTAATGCCTTATAGTATATCATTGAGTGATTTATCTTGGCCATCCCTATCTTTTTTATGTAGGCACTCTAGCTCTTAGTTTCCCTTGCAGAACTGCTTTTGCTGTGTCCCCAAGGTTTTGACAAGTTGTGTTTTCAATTTCATTTGATCATAGGAACTTCTTAATTTCCTCTCTGTTTTCTCCAATGAGCCATTGATCATTCAAAAGTGTGTTAATTTCCATTTATTTGTAACATTCTTGTAGATTCTCTTATTATTGAATCCTAGTTTCATTCAGTTGTGGTGTAATAAGATGCAAGGAATGACTTCAGTTTTTTGTATTTGTTGAGATTACTTGTGTGAACTAAAGTGTAGTCTGTTTTAGAAAAAGTTCCATGTGGCATTGAAAAGAATGTGTATTTTGCATCTGTTGAGTAGAATATTCTAAGTCCAATTGGTCTGTGTATTAAGTCTATGGTTTCTTTGTTTTTCTGTTTTGATGATCTATCTTTTTGTGACAATGTGGTATTGAAGTCACCTATAATTATTGTACCTGGACTTATATGTTACTTTATGGCCAGTAAGGTTTGTTTTATGAAATTAGGTGTGCCGGTGTTTGGTGCAAAGATAATTACAATTGTTGTCTTCTTGATTCATTGTTCCCTTTATTAATATGTAGTGCCCTTCTTTGTCGCTTCTGATTAACTTAGGGCTGAAGTCTATTTTGTCAGATATCAGTATAGCAGCCTCTGCTTTTTTTTGCCTCCCCATGCTTGGTAAGTCATTTTCCGTCATATTATTTTTAGTCTGTTTAGATCCTTTTGAATGAGGTGAATCTTCTGAAGGCATAAATTGTTGGGCCTTCTTTCTTAATACAGTTGGCTGATATGAGCCTCTTAAGAGTTTAGACTGTTGGTGTTAAAAGTTGTTATTGAGAGGAATTTGTTGTTTTGTTTGATTTTGGTGGTGGTTTTTCAGTTGGCTTGAGTATTAATTGAGTTTTATTTTTGTTCCCTGTTCATAGAAGGGGATCTTGCTCAATTACACAGACTGTCTCTGGTCTTGAACTTGTGATCCTTCTGCCTCCACCTCCTGAGTCACTGGGATTACAGGCATGAGCCACCATGCCGATTTCCTTGCCTGTTTCTTAGCTTTTGTTAGTTCAAGTTTTCCTCTCACAGATTTTATTCATTCCTGTAGTCTCACATTAGCTTTTGTCTTTCTTCTTCTGTGTGTAGGATTTCCTTAAGCATTCTCTATAATGCTGCTTTGGTGGTCATGTATTGCTTAAGTTGGTGTTTCTCTTAGAAAGTCTTTATTTATCCATCTATTTTCAAGGACAATTTTGCTGAATGTAGTATTCTGGTTGGCAATTATTTACTTTCAGGATTTGAAATATATCAGCCCATGCTTTCCTTGCTTTTAGGGTTACTGTTCAGAGGTTTGATATTATTCTGGTGTGTTTACATTTGTAGGTAAGCTGATATTTTTGTCTTGCAGCCTTTAAAATTGTTTCTGTGCTTTGGAGACTTAACATTTCTACTATAATGTGTTGTGGAGTAGATATGTTCAGGCCCAATCTATTTGGAGTTCTAAATGCCTCTGTTGTTTGGGTGTCTATTTCTTCCCCCATGCTTGGAAAGTTTTCAGCTATTATTTCATTGAATAGGCTTACTATGCCTGTAGTTTTAGTTTCAGCTCCTCCTTGTACATCCTAAATTCTTAGGTTATATCAGTTCATCTTGTCCCATACTTCTTTAAAGTTGTCATATTCTTTCCTGTTTCTCCTTCTTCATGTCTGAATAAATTAGCTCTTTGATCTTGTCTTCTGTCCATGATAATCTGTTGTCTGCTTGATCTAGTCTGTTTGTGTTATATTTTATCTTAGTTTTTATTTGATTATGTTTTTTTAATTCTAACACTTCTGTTTGCTATTTTTTCAAGATCTGAATATCTTTGCTGAATTTTTCTTCTAAGTTGGATACTTTTTTGTTAAATATTTCAATTGCATTCATCTGTGTAGTTGTATTTTATTGGAGCTTATTTATCATTTTTATAAGTAGACTTGTAAATTGTTTGGCATTTCAAGCATTTCAGTGTCTTTGATTTCAGTTATTGGAGGGTTATGGTCATTAGGGGATTCTCTTCATTTTTCTTTTTCATAATTTTATGGTTCTAAATTGGGTTTGGGGCACTTCTTAGTATGGTTATCTCTTCCATATTTATTTCAGGGTATTCTTGGTGAAAAGCTTCCTTTTGATCTTGATTTACAGTTTCACTCAGAGTGTACAAAACAATCTAATGCTGCAATAACAACTTTGAACAAAATCATAATTAATCTAATTTTGGATTAGGTATTTCTTAAGAAAATTATCTGTAGAAAAGAGTTGGTAGGGATAGTGATGAGTGAATTTGGGGGTTAGATATTCATTGTAGAGGGATGGAAGTCAGGAGGAGAGGTGGGGAGGAGAAGGGGCAAGCGCCGGATTAGCTAGAAGAGTAAGTATTAGACTGTAAATCTAAACACAGAGGCTTAAATGCTCTTTTTACCATTAAGTCCTGAGGTAAGAAGAATTCATATTGAATTACAAATTCAAAGATGCAGATTTGAATCCTGCCAGGACTTCCCCCACCTTTTTTCTTTGCAGGCAGACAGAAGTACATTGAAGCCAGATAATTAGGTTATTTACTTGTTAACTAAATTTCTGTGGGTTTGGATCCCACCAATCTAGGAAGGATTTAGTTTAAAGTGTTTGATTTGCATTCAATAGATGTAGGATAAATTCTTGCAATCCTTAATTTCAGAGATTAAGTCTAGTTGATTTTTAGGGCTTTGAAGGCTGTTGGTCTATATAACCTAAATCTCTAATCTATTATTGATAGGAGGGGGGTTAATATAATAGAAATAGTTGATATAATAAATAGGAATGGTAATAAGGAGTTATGGTTTTTATTATGGTGTTGTCATGTTAATTTTTGGTTGCTGATGGATGGGAATATTATTAGAGATGTGGTGTAGATTAACTGTATGTAAAAATTGAGATTTAGTAGTGCTATTAAGGATATAATGGTTGGTAAAATAATGTTATTATTTTATTATACCTTGAATTATTAGTCATCTTGGTAAAAATCCTATTAGTGGGGGGAAGGTAGGAGAATGTTAGTGGAAGAGAGCAGGCAAAAATAAATCTGCTTATATACTGTATAAAAATGCACTTAAGGTTATTCACAAATCTTAGAAGGTTAAACCAACATAAGTATGCAGGTTCTCCTTCCTCTCTTTTCTTTTTTTCCCTTTTTTAACCAATAGATTTAGGAAGTACTGAAAATATTACTACGAAATGACTAAGGTTGAACTAAAAGGGGGAAATAGTTGATTTGGTAGGTGAAAAGTGTTGAGGAGATTAAAATTTGAAAAAAAAAAGATAGAAGGAAAACATCAACAACAAAACAAGCAAATAAATCTAAAACCAAACAGACTAAAACAAAAACAAAGCAAAACAAAAACAAAAACAAAAAACAAAAAAGAAACAAACAATAGGACAAGAAAAAACAACAATAAAATAAACCCTAGCACACAGCACTATAAGGAGTCCTTTAGCTGATACCTTCTCAGGGAGTTTCACTTACACATCAACTGCCTTCTGATGGAATTCATAGTGGCGAAAATGCCACTGTTAAGTCTTACAAACTGCAAGTGGGGCCTTCCCTTTGCCCATGGCATATATTCCTTTCTCTCCTTTCTGGGGTAGTTGCCCTCACAGCCATGGGTGCCAGGGAAGACCATTTCACAAAGAACGAGCATGTCTTGTTAGTTTCCCAGACCATGCCTTATCCACAGGTGCTGGGAAAGTCCAATTCAGAAAGAACAAACGTGTCTCCTGCATTCATTTAGCCTGCTTCTGCATTCCCTGGTGACACAGAGATTGTGTGTTATCTGTGTCCCAGCAGCTGATGCTTCTTATGCTTAGCTGCTGTGCTGTCTGCCACTCTGGTGGAGGTCACAGATGCTGCATCTGCCCTCAGCAGACAGTCCTCATCACTATTTTCCCCATCTTGGATCCAGGGGTACAGGGCCAGAGACTCTTGGAGAACCAAGGTGGCTTTCTTGCTCAGCAGAATGCACTCATCATTATGTAATTAGCTCAGCAGTTCAGAAACCGCTGCTCTTTGTGGTCTGCCCAGAGAATTGGCCCTTGCTCCTTCTGGTGCAGCTCATCTAGCATGAGTACAGCATCCCAGCTCCTCTGTATTCACTCAGCTCAGTGGACATGGTCCACCGAGGCATCTCCATTCTCCTTTGGCTACAGAGTCTGCTCAGCCCTGTACTATCACCTTCTCTCCTGGTTTGGGGGATTCTTCTGATGTGACAGGTAGCTGCAGCCAATTCCACTCACCTCTTCATGCTGGGTGATTTCTTTGCTTCTTGGTTACTGTGGGCAAACAATGCATGTTCCTACACTCCATGGCTTTCCTAGATTTCTCCAATCAGAACAGAGTCTACAACATCTCAGTCTCTTGTTTTTGCTGGGCCCACGGAGACTGCATTCATTTAGCCATCTTAACTGGAAGTCTAACAATTCACTTTTCAATAAATCTTTTAGGAACATCTATTATATGTTGATCACTAAAATAAAATACCATGAGATGAGTTATATTAGATCATCAAGTAACCTGTATTCAAAAGATCAGCATTTAATTTGTACTGTGTCAGAGCCTCTACTGTCACTGTCTTTCCTGGGCATAGGATTTTATAAAATAAAGAATTAAAGATCAAATCATTCTCCTAAAACTTAAAATCAGTGTAGTCCTTAGAAAAGACTGTAAAATAATTAAAAATTTCTTTCCTAAGGCTCTCATTCTCTCTTTTCTTTATTCTTTCTCTCTTGGGCATTTCATTTTGTCCATTTCAAACAAGTATGCATTTTTTCTTTCTACAATTTTCCCTTCCAATCAAATCCTGTTTTTAGGGAAAGGCCTGATAAATATATTTTACTGTAAGAAGTAAATGATTAACATTTCACAGCCTTACATTTCCTTTTCAAGAGTATTTATATTTCAACATTAAAGATCATTAAAAACCATATGAATAAATATCACTGAAAGCCACTTTTTCCCTGTTTTTAACGTTTTACTTATTCAGAGCAAATTATAAATCTGCAATAATAATGAAGTAAATATGTCTGTGCATTTATGTCTGCATAGAATTTCAAGTATTAGAGGTATCCCAAGGGAAAGCATCACTTGCTTTAAGACACAAAATTTAGTTTTTTCCATACTTGTTCTCTTTTTGCTTTTAATAGAAACATATGGAAAATGCTGCATACTCCTTTCTGTTTAAGCACAATAGTATCAGTTTTGAGCACTAATCCTACAAAAATGCTCAGTTTTGGCTGCAGCCTACTTTCTAATATGGTATCAAGATAGTTAGAATGTTTGTTGATTCAGCTGTTAACTCCCCTGGGATACAGAGTTTGCCAAGTATTTGAATTTTGGATGATGTTCTTGGCAGGTGGGGCTGGTTATTTATCACAAAAGTGATTCAAGACCACTAATCACAAAAATGCCAGGAGTAGTCAAGCAGTGGATCTTCTTTTTCCATTAGAATGGTCTTCATTAAAGACTAATTTGGAGAGTGTGTTAATATCAAGTAAAAGTATCCTTCTAAATGTCCATTTTAGCAAATCAGTAGAGTTAACTAGTATAAGTCACCCTGTGACTAGCTATGTTAGTTGATTAGAACTTACTGTTAATGGATTCCCTTCACCTCAACTAGTTACTTTATTATCATTTATGTCTTGGATTTGGCTGAGTAATTTTGTGTTTTTATTTGCCACTCAAAAAGTGTTGCTGGAAGAGTACAAGCGATTAAATCAGCCGGTAAAATTCTGTTGAGTTCCTACTGTGTGCATATCTATGCCAAATAATAACTGTAGAATATATTTAAAAATAAGATGTTATCTAAAGTTTTAGGAAATGTACATTTACATTGGGAAAAACAAGATATACCATGTATTCTCGAATCTAATATCCACTCTTTCAACAGCTCCAGCCCTTGACCACAATGTAGTGTGAATCTAGGAAAATCCAATCTGCACACATTTCTAATCCATATCTGATTTTGTAGGTCTCTAAAACTGTTGAAAAGGGATAGATTAGATTTGAGAACATATGGTGTGTATGAGCTGTTAGATAATGGTGAAAGCAACATGTGGAAAGTAAGTACTTATTATGGTTCATTGTTAGCAAAGAAAGATTAACATGAGGCGAAGGGATTAAGGAAGGGTTCGTAGAAAAAAATGGACCTCGAGTTAGACTGTTTATGAATAAGGGACAGGAAAGGGAGAATACATTCCAAGCACAGTAAATCACAGGAGCATAGCCTAGAGATCTAGGTAATGGTGGATTTACAGACAATAGTTAGCTGATGCATATTTTTTAACGTGTGTTAACATAGAGTGACAGATAAGATTGTAAAAGTAGACCGATGCCAAATTTCAGAAGTCCTTAGATTCTAAGTTATATCGAGGCAGTATATTTAGTAGCTAAGGTAGTCTGACCTGATACCACCATTCTTATGTTTTGAAAAAACATGAGAACTGTCCTCTCAATTCTCAAATAGACCAACTAAACTTCTATCCATTTGCGAAATTTCTGCAAACAGTGGTCACAAATTTTCATCCTCTATACTTGATGTAAATGGGAGTCTTTGTAATTGTTGTCTAAGAGGATGGAGTCTTCTGCCTACACAGAACAAATCCTAGTGTTAGTTGTTACAATAGAGCGGACCTGAGGCTGCTCACCAGATTCATCTGGACATCTTTCTGCCTTGGGGAGAGTTAAGCCACAACAAGGGGAACTAAATTTGAACCTACTTTACCTCATGAGTTCCTTATACTTCTTTTCTAGAAAGCTGTTTCTGTCATTGTCCTGCCTCATCACCAAGAGAGGTATATGAAGTATGATCAAAAACTATTGTGAATGTTTACATTTTAAAATATATTACATTAAAAGACACATTGCCATAAATCCCCCTCACAGTACTCTCCCTGGCTTCAAACACACTTATCTTCTCATTCTTGCTGCTTTCTGAAACAGTTCTGGAAGTCCTCTTTTGTGAATATTTTTTAGTCATGCTGTTGTGGCTGCATCAATGTCCTGAACTGACTCAAAATATTTACCTTACATAGGCATTTTGACTTTGAGGAAGAGCCAGAAATCTCACAGTGTCAGATGTAGTGAGTGAGGTGGATGAGGACACACTATACTTTTTCTGTTTGATAGAAATTCCCATAGCAGAAGCAGCATGTGACATTGAGCATTGTCATGAAGGAGTATTAAACTAAGGATACTAACAAAACAGGCCTTCTAGAACTACTTCAGAAAGTGGCAAGAATGATGGTAGAAGTCTGTTTGAAACCAGGAGGAATATTTTAAGGTAGACTAATGGCAATGTGTTGTTTACTATAACATTTTTTAAATTTAAGCATTCACTGTATTTTTTAGTCATACCTCATATGTTCTGAAGGCTTTTAATCTCAAAGACTCTCTCCTTTTCTGTCTATGTTAGTGGCAAAGAGTGGGAAGTCAAACAGTTAACAAATTCTGTAGCTTTACATCTGGTATCTGGCACATGTATCAACTGGGCTTGAACAGGCTTGAGAAGTTTTGTCCTTTTGCCCTTATACCCTTACTATTTGCAGCTTATATGGCCCTCTTGGACTTGAGCTACCCATTGCTAGTAGCTTTACCTGGCAGAAGTTTTACATTGCTGGTTCTCCTACATGCTGGGGTCTCCATTTTAGCTTAGGCTTCATCATCAAAAGCTTCATGCAGTTAGTTCTTCAGGGATTCTCAACAGACAATTTGACCCTGGTATATACTGCTTGGTCTGGGGTTTAGCTCAGTTGGTAGAGTGATGATCCCTATTCTCTAAGGACCTGGATTAGATCCCTAGTACCACAAAAACAGGAGAAGAGCAATCTACTCCCACAGCAATTCTGAAATACTCAGCCATTGAAAACCCTAAGAGGGTCATTATGAGTTGAACACAACTCAGCAGTACCTAACAACAATAAATATCAAGTAATGGTCAAAATGATTTGTTTTAAAATTTTCTGTTTTGTTTAGTATGGTTTTGTGTGGTATTTAGAAGAATAAATGTGGACTTTGCAACTGACTTTGTGGGTTCCATTATGAGTGGTTTCAAAGATAGCATGAATAGCACCAGGCGCGGTGGCGCACGCCTATAATCCCAGTGGCTTGGTAGGCAGAGGCGGGAGGATTGCAAGTTCGAGACCAGAGGTAGTCTGCATAATTTAGCGAGACTCTGTCTCAAAAACTAAAAAAAAAAAAAAAAAAAAGGACTAGGGGGGCAACTCAGTGGTCCAACACTTGCAAAGCATACAGGTGGGAGGCCCTGGGTTCAACCCCCAGTACCGCAAAAAAAAAAAAAAAAAAAAAAAAAAAAAAAAAAAAAAAAAAAAAAAAAAAAAAAGATTAATATTATTTAAACAGAGTCTTCTTTGGAATAGAGAGTATATGTTGTATCATAAGAAATTTTATTGCCTTTTTTGTTTTCAAGACTCTTTCTGCTGAGTTCTTAGAATGCTATACATATGGAATTCAGCTGTGCCAAATTTTCCACTCAAATATATGGGATCACTAAAGGGAAAATATATGAATAGGAATAATCGGTTGCAAAAATTTTTAACAATATCATAATGAAAACAATCTGGTTTTCATGGATTTTTTTAGGTCTAAAACAGCAAAAGAGAATGAAAGAAAGCCAGTTACCTAGATGGATTTTTTTTTATGTTGCATTTTTCCAGAAGCTCATATTTTCAGACTGTGGTTTTCTCAGAAGACAGAACAGCTCCTTCATTTCCAGTTGCATGCTGCCCTGTGCTAAACTTTAGTTTCTATAGTTCACTGGGAAAGTGAATTTATTTGTTTTTGCCTTTTTCAATATTTTTGTTGGCATTAACTTTTGGATGGCTTGCTCTCACTCAGTAAAGGTCATTTTAATGTTTTTTAAAAATTACTTTTCTACTTGGACTCACTATACTAACATGACATGTACTTCCACAAACACTAGAGAACAAAATCTTATGATTGTACCCTTGTCTCAAACAAAATTCTCCCCTCACATAACCTCTTTCATCTAGATGCATTCATTCTTGTTTGAGTATATGAAATTTTAATCCTATCTATAAAACTAATGTTAATTTTTTGATCTTTCTTTTTTCAGTCAAAGGATGACTTTGAAATAGCATAATGAACAATATAATTATTCAAATAGAATTCATTTTTAATTTGGCCATCAATTCAGACCATATAATATTATTATATTATTTTAATTTAACATGCTTTTACCTCTAAAACAATCCAAAGTCTGAGTTCCATTGATTTTACCTGCAGGCAGTAGTTCAATGAATAAATTCCATCTTTTTTCTCTTAAGGTCTTCAAATCATAACAAACTTTTGCCTACTACAAGCAAATAATTATCTTAAATACACAATACCAACTCTGTTTTTATAGATTTATTGAGGTATATAACTGATGTGTAATAAGCTGCATACACTTACATTGTACTATTTGGTAACTTTTAACTTCCATATAACTGTGAAATAATTATCAAATCAAGATAACATATCTGTCAAACCTAACAATTTCATCTTTCACCTTTTATAATCCATTCTGTTCCTCTTTTGCTCTATCCCTTCCTAGGCTACTTCTGATATGTTTTTTGCTACTATAGATTAATTTCCCCCCACATGTCTGTCACTTTGCCGTACTGTGAAGGCTTATGTGTTGCTGCAATGCTGAAAGCTATGTGACCAGTATTACAGTAACCAACTGGGTCATCCATGGTGGACAGGTTTCAGCTGAGCTTTCAAACTAAGACAGATTAGGAAAAAAAGACATGGCAGCCCCCTCTTGAAACAATTAGCCATTGAAAACCATAGGAATAGCAGAGAAGCACTGTCAGATATAGTACTGGAAAATGAACCCTCCAGGTTGGAAGGCACTCAAAAGACAACTTGGGAAGAATTGCCTCCTTAAAGTAGAGTCTACCTTAATGATGGGAATGGAATAAAGCCTCAGAGGCCTCCATTTGCTGATGTAGCATAATTCATAATGAGAAGGAACAACTATAAAAATGCATTAATAATTGGAAAGTGGAATAAATGTAGTGTGAATCTAGAAAAATTAGAAATCAGTGGAAGGGAAATGGAGTTCATAAGTATCAACATTCTAGGCATCACTGAGCTAAAATGGGGTGGGATGGACCATTTTGAATCAGATAATCATATGGTCTACTATGCTGAGAATGACAGATGAAAGAGAAATGGGGTTGCATTCATCATCAAAAAAGACATTTCATGATCTGTCCTGAAGTACAATACTGTCAGTAATAGAATAATATCCATATTCCTAAAAGGAAGGCCAGTTAATATGACTATTATTCAAATTTACATACCTACCACTAAGGCTACAAATGAAGATAGGGAAGATTTTAACAGCTTTTGTAATCTGAAATGGATGGAACATGCAATCAGCATGTACTGATAATTACTAGAGACTAGAATGCAAAAGTTGAAAGCAAAAAAGAAGGCTCAGTAGTCAGAAAATATGATGTTGGTGACAGAAACAGTGCTGGAAATCACATGATAGAATTTTGTCAGACCAAAGACTTTCATAGCAAAAACATTTTTTCACCAACATAAATTGTGACTATACACATGGAATTCACCAGATGGAACATACAGGAACCAAATTAACTACATTTTTGGAAAGAGACCATGGAAAATCTCAATATCAAAAGTCAGAACAAGATCATATGCCAATTTTGGATCAGACCATCAACTGCTCATATGTCAAACTAAAACTGACGAAGATTGGAACAAGTGTATGAGACCCAAGGTATGACCTTGAGTATATCCCACCTGAGTTCAGAGACAACATCCAGAACAGGTGATGTGTTAGACAGTAATGATTGAAGGCCAGATGAGTTGTGGCATGATATCAAAGACATTTTCATGAGGAAAGCAAAAGTATTAAAAAGACAGGAAAAAAAGAGGTTATGTGCCAAAAGAGACTCTGAAAAATGCCCTTGAACATTGAACAGTTATAGTAAAAGGAAGACATGATGAAGTTAAAGAACTAAACAGAATATTTCAAAGGGCAACTCAAGAAGACAAAATAAAATATAATGATACGTGCAAAGAGCCTGAGATAGAAAACCCAAAGGGAAGAACATGCTTTGTTTTTCTCAAGCTTAAGGAATTGCAGGAAAAATTCAAGCCTGTAGTGGCAATAATGAATGATTCTAAGAAAAAATATTAAATGACTCAGGAAACATCAAAAGAAGATGGAAGGAATACATGGAGTCATTATACCAATTACATCATCAAGAACCAATGGTACTGAAATATGAAATGGAAACTACTTTGAAGAAATTAGTGAAACACAAGGCTCCAGGAATTGATGAAATACCAATAGAGATGTTTCAACAAATAGATACAGCACTGGAGGTGCTAACGTTTTTTATGGCAAGTTGTTGTTAGCTGCCATCGAGTCGGTATAGCAACCCTACATACAACAGGCAAAACACTATTGTCAGTGCTTCTCTGCTATTCATAGGGTTTTTAATGGTGGATTGATTTTTGGGAATGGGTTGCTGGGTCCTTCTCCCAAGCCTACAGCACCTGGTGATCCCAGGCAATCTCCCAGGCAAGTATTAACCAGGCCTCACCCTGCTTAGCTTCCAAGATCTGATGGGATTGGATGCTACAGGCCTACTGCTGCAGGCTTTATGGCAAGAGATTCGAAAAACAGTCACCTGGCTGAGTGGAAGAGATCCATATTTGTGCCTGTTCCTAAGAAAGGGGATCTAACCAAATATGAAAATATGAAAATTATTAAATGATATCACTGATATCACATGCAAGTAAAATTTTGCTAAGTACCATTCAAAAGCAACTGGAGCAGTATATAGAGGAGCAGTATATAGTATATAGAAAAGGAACTATCCAAAAATCAAGCCAGATTCAGAAGAGGATGTGGATCCAGAGACATCATTGCTAATGTCACATAGAGATTGTCTGAAAGCAAATAATACCAGAAAGATGTCTGCCTATGTTTGACTATGTAAAGGCATTTAACTATGTGGATCATAATAAATTATGGATAACATTGTGAAGAATGGGAATACTAGAGAACTTCATTGTACTCATGAGGAATCTGCACACGGACCAGGAATCAGTTGTTTAAGCAGAACAAGGAAACATTGCCTGGTTTAAAGTCAAGAAAATTGTGCATCAGTACTCTATCCTTTCACCATACCTCTTCAATCTCTATGCTGAGGAAATAATCTGAGAAGTTGGACTTTAGGAAGAAGAACATGGCATCATGATTAGAGGAAGATGCATTAACAACCTGTGTTATGCAGATGACACAACTTTGCTTGTTGAAAGTGAAGAGGATTTGAGACATTTACTGATGAAGATCAAAGAACACTGCCTTCAGTATGATTGCACCTCAACATGAACAAAACAAAAATCCTTACAACTGGGGAAGTATGCAACTTCACAATAAATGGAGAAAAGTTTGAGGTTGTCCAAGATTTTGCTTTACTTGGCTTTATAATCAACACCTATGGAAGCAGCAGTCCAGAAATCAGAAGGGAAAAAGCTGTTGCAAAAAAACTCTTTAAAGTGTTGAAAAGTAAAGATGCCACATTGGAAACAAAGATGCATCTAATTCATGCCCTGGTATTTTCAGCCACATCATGTGGTTGTGAAAGTTGGATATTGAATAAGGGAGACAGGAGACAAATTGATGTGTTTGAATGATGGTGCTAGAGATGAACATTGAATATACCATGGACTGCCAGAAAACCAACAAGTCTGTCCTACTAGAAGTGCAACCAGATTTCTCCTTGGAAGCAAGGAAGGCTAGACCATATCTTACGTACTTTGGACATATTGTCAGGAGGGACCAGTCCCAGGAGAAGGACACAACGTTTGGGAGAGTGACAGGTCAGCAAAAAAAGAAAGACTCTTAACTAGATGGATTGACACAGTGTCTGCAACACTGAGCTTAAACATTAAAAAAAATCTTGTGCCTGGCACAGAATCAGGGAGTGTGTCTTTCTATTGTATGTTAAGTTGCTATGAGTCAGACATGACTGGGCGGCACCTAACAACAATAACAATAAACTAAATTACATTTTCTGAAGTCTTTCTATAGATGGATTCATGTAATATGTACTCTTTTATTGTCAGGCTTCTTTCACTCAGCATAAGACACATTAGATTCATGCAGGTTGTTCTATTTTATGGATCTATCTTCATTTCTTTACCCATTGTATTAACCTATTTGTTGATTGTTTATCCATTTACCATTTTTAACTGGAAGAACTATATACTTCAATAGGAAACAGAAACTTCATAATGCATATTAGAGAAATACTATAGTGCATGCCATATACAGCATCATTTATTTGTTTGGACACTAGATTTTGAACTTTTGGCCACTGCCAAATGTGATAGGCAATATTTTACTTTTATGATTTCCTCAGAAGCTAATGAAAACTACTATGGCTTTGATTCCCAAGTATTGCTATAAAAGTGCATGTGAATTAGTCTCCAGCCCTTATTGATTAGAGAATAATAAAACTTTGTTTTTACTGGAGGAACCACTCACTCACTCAGTGTAGCAAACAGATGTGAAGATTCTGAAAATAGAAGACACATTTCCTTCCACTTATTGTTTTTAAAGCTACTTCATTTTTCTGCTTCTCAATAAAAATTGTTGATCAGATTATTTTTATTAAGAAGGTACCAGAAGTCAGATTCCTCTTCCTTTTCCTCACTAAGGTATTATATTTTCAATTTTAATGTGATTGCTTAACTGATTAGTGAAGCCCAATGTGGGAGAAAATGTTTTGACTTGTCAATGTTATTTTAGATTTAAAGAAATGAATTGGAGGATCTTTAATCAGATTTTATTTTACTTTTCTTCTTGAGTTTTTTTATGCAACAGAACTTTTTAAATGAAAAGTATATATTTACTGTTATGCTTTTTATCTTTCCATCTGTAAACTGTCTGAAATTTGCTGCTTGGCAATGATGCTCAAGTCCTATAGTCTTATTTACAGTTTGAACAGTAATTTGAGGTTTAAAAAGCCCTCAGCTGCGTGTGGTGGCACACATTGGTAATCCCAGCAACTCAGGAGGTTAAGGCAGGAGGATTGCCAGTCTGAGGCTGGAGACAGCATACACAATTTAGTGAAATCCTGTCTCCAAATAAAGAACAAAAAAGAGGCTGTGGGTAGAGATTAGTGGAAGAGCACTTGCCTAGTATATTGAACCCCCTGGTAAGGTAAAAAAATAAATCCCTCCATAGATGTATGTTATTAAAATTCAGTTGTTCTAGTTAACTCTGGTTTTTATATTTTAAAATGTATTGTTCAAAATGCAAGAGCTCTACTTGGAAGTGACCCCAGTATGAATTTTTTAAATAATGAAAAAGTTCTTTGGCCAGGTTTCTAAGCTATCCTATGTAGGAAGGAAATAGATTTTTTTCCTTTTAATAACTGTGCTGTTGTGTCTCTGAGATTTTTAATATAGTTTTAATTTTAAAATATCCAATTTACTTGACTATAAGATTTATTGATATCTTTCGCTCTATTTTTGTTGTCTTTGGCACTTTATATCTTTTAAAATATTCCTTTACTGATATTTGAACTCATCAAAGAAGCAGAGATTCATGTATATTAAATATTACATGTTTAACCAGGATAACTTTAGTAATTTTTCTTAATGTTTTATTGTAAAATAAAACACAAACACAGAAAACTATATAAAATAAATGTGTACCATATACAATTGTAAGACAAATACCCTTGTAACTACCATGAAGAAAATCAAGAATAAGTCTGCCACTTACCCCAGAAACGTCTATGTGTCCCATCCCAACTATAAACCCACCTTTCTTGACCAAAACAAGCAGTTTCTCATTGTTTTTCTTTTATAGTTTTTACCCAAGTGTGCATCCTTAAATACAATAGTTTATGCTTGGGTTTTTTTAATTTGTGTTTGCTATGTTTTTCAGTTTACAAGTTCTTACCTTATTCCCTTTATCTCCCTTAAAATTTAGTTGTTAAATTTCCCTACTCTTTTGATGTATAGAATTTTCCACAGTATGGATTTTACTGATTATAGCCTCATGGTATATTTCTGCATGTTTCTTGGTTTTGTGTTTTTCTTGAAAATTGGTAGTCATATTACAGAGTCTTGACCATATTTGCATGTTTATTTGTTTCATCAGGAAGCATGTAATATCTAGTAATCTCTTTGTATGTATGTGTTGTTAGTAGCGGTTTAAACTCAATGCCAAGTCCATTAGATCACTTGAGGGATTGCAAAACTGGAGGTTTTCTTACTCCATTATTCAACAGCAACCACATTATTTCTTTTTCTCTTACTTTTTTTCCTTTCTTTCTTTACATTTATCTTTCTTTCTTCCTTTCTTAACTTCCTGATTTCTTTCTATTTTTGGCTGGAATATATCTCATCTACTATCTGGATAATAGTGGCACTATACATATAAAAGGGCTGGGATTTAGCTCAGTGGTTAGAGCACTGCGTTGCAGTCTCTGAGGTCCCAAGTTCAATTCCCAGCACCACAAAAATGGGAGAAGGGCCTGGCAATCCACTCCCAAGGCAATCCCGAAGCACTCAGCCATTGAAAACCCTATGAGGGTCGCTATGAGTCGGATACCAACTTGATGGCACCTAACAACAACAACATACATATAAAAAAGACATAATAAATGCTTAATTATTCACCTTTGTTTGCCACTTCTCCAGATAATGAGTTGGCCCTCTTTTATCCTCTAAACATGGGCAATTTTGTTGTATTTGAACATATATTTGATGTGGTTCAATCCATTCCATTTCTTTTCCTTATTGAATAAAGTTCACATTGTCTCCTATCTGGCCAGTGGGATCCTCTTAAAGTACCTTTGGTGTTCTTTTAACAGGATTCTTGTTTTGAAACATGTAGTATAACAAAGTGTTCCAGGCTCATCCTGAAGATGGACAACTTTAAAAATTTTCCATGAGGATTCTCTGAACCAATGTTTTGAACCAGTTGTAAACTAATACTGAGGAATCAAAAGTCTCCACAGGACATGTGGTTTTTCAGAAGAAACCAGTCCATCATTCAACAATAACAAAAAAATCATTGTTAATTACTGTGTGCTTGAGGGAATAGGGCAGTAAATTACAAGCAAAGTGCGCTCGAGTTTACAACCTGATGAGGACAACACAATAAGCCAAAACACCAAATTAAGTTACTTGTCAGTCTCCAGGATGATGTGAGATTTCTTAGCAGAAAAGGGAAAAAGAAATAGTTAAAGATGAAGTACAATTTTTTGGCTTGGAAATTGGTCCATAAGGATCAATAAGGGAAATTGGTCAATATTCATTAAAATAGTGAATGCAGAACAAGTGAGGAGTATAGTGGGGAAGGTATTGAGTTCAATTTGGGGCAATTAGGTAATGTTACACAGGAACTATAAAAAAGGTGATTGCTTCAAGTCCACAGGGCTTTTCCCTCCACTAAATATAGTAACACAGGAGAAGGACATGGCATTCCACTCCCAAGGCAATCCCTAAACTATCAGCCATTGAAAACCCTATGAGGGTCACTATGAGTCGGACATGAATGAATGGCACCTAATGATAATGATAATAAAATATAGTAACAAAAGTCAAGCTCAAGAGAAAAGGTATGAGATTATTGAAATTATTGGAAGAAAAATCTAATTTTAAATATATATATAGTACCTATATACATATATGTGTATATATGTATGTATGTATATGTATGTGTGTATATGTATGTGTGTATATGTATGTGTATGTATATGTGTGTATATATGTATATATATACATGTATATATATAAATAACATAGCTAAATCTGATTCCTTTTGATTAGTACAGCAATCACAAGTCTATATTAAACATATGTGTGTTAAACTATTCCAGAACTTCCAGAAAGCTGATCCTGTGATCAATCTTTCTGGTACTACTGCCTTTTCTTTTGTCAGAAATGTTCTCAATTTGTATTTTTCTCCACACAATCCAAGTTTTAATCTGTCATTTAATCTGACAATCTGTTGTAATCCAGACTGGATGGATCAGTGTCACTGTCTTATTTGTTTTTCTTTACAAAATGACTGTTACAGAATCAACTTTTCTGTTCCACATCAAGTGTTGTGATTTTTATTCCTATTGTATTTATCCCTCCACTGAACTACCTTTTCGTGCTGTTATTCATACTTTCTCTGTAGCCTTGTTTACTTTTAAAAATACTGATTTTTGTACTTTATTACTTTTGCCCCCCAATGTCCTTGGGAAATAGTGAAACAACTTTATTTGTGATAAAAATCAATTCAAGAGAAGTCTCAGTTATGAACTTATTATCATTATTGAAATTGATCATGATTAATTACATTTTTATTTATTATTTCAGTAATAATTTTAATCTATTTTAAAGCAACATCCTAGGTCTTTTCTCAGTACATATTTTATGTTACACTATGATCCATTTTTCCTGCAGCTGTAGCCCTGTGGCATCTGATCCCGTCAGATCTCAGAAGCTAAGCAGGGTCGGGCCTGGTTAGTACCTGGATGGGAGACCGCCTGGGAACACCAGAAGCTGTAGGCTTGGGAGAAGGACCTGGCAACCCCCTCCCCAAAAAAAGCAATCTGCCATTGAAAACCCTATGAACAGCAGAGAAGCACTGACAATAGTGTTTCCCCTGTTGTACAGAGGGTCGCTATGAGTCGGATATCAACTCGACGGCACCTAACAACAACAACAACATGATCCATTTTTATGTCAGGAACCAACTGTTTGAGACTACTAGTATAATTTCCAAAAGGCAGAATTATGATTCTCATACAAATATATAGATCAAAGATTTTATTAAACGCACTCATTAATTATAGAATCAGTAATATATTAACTTCAAAAAGCAGTTGAGGAGCTAAATAGTTGTAGATTGTCAAATAAGGGATGGTATGATAAGGTAGATTAGATATAAAATGATTATCTTGTATATTAAACCATAACCTTAAGGGTTTCCTTTAACCAGACAGAAGTGGTTTGCATCTCCACCTAACAAAACTCTACAAGTTACCCTGTAGTTAGTAAACAGTGAGTCTAACAAAGTACATTTCTTTAATCCTTGATGGCTCTGTGTCTTATATGACATTGAAAGGACATGCCTCACATCTTTTTCCCTCATTTCTAAGTCAATTTTTTATAAGATTTGTATTCTATTAGACGACAAGTGTTTTCTTTTGGTTTGAATATTGTTTATCATTAACTGATGAAGTAAATTTTCATTCCAATGTTAAACAGCTGCCTAATAATCTTTAATATTGAGTTTTTGAAGACTATAAATTTCTTTAACTGGGCATGAAAGAAAGGCAAAGGGAATTTTTATATGCTTATAGACTAAAAGTAATTTTCTGTGGAATAAACTCTCTATATTTTTTATATTCCCTAGGGTTTTCCAGGTGATATTGGGGTTCCTGGACAAAATGGCCCTGAAGGACCAAAGGTAAAAAACAAAACAGAAGACTGAATACTTGTATACAGAGTTTTCTAATTTCAATTATCAATGAATGGGGGAAAAGATCTTATGAATGTCAGGGCATTTCTGGAATATTTAATAAACTTTTTGGAGTTCAAAATTCAGATAATTGAAAATTATTTTCCTTGGCAGTTATAGAAAGACATACAAGGTATGATAAAAAAAAATGGCAAATGATGATGGGATAAGTGTGTTTGAAGCTAGGGGGAGCATTTTAAGGAGGATTAATGGCAATGTGTCTTTTACTCTAACATTTTTCTTTAAACATTTGCTGTATAGCTTGTTCGACCTCACAGATTATTATTGTTGTTGTTGCTGTCATAGATTATTAGGGTGACAATATTTGTAAATCATATAAATGATTCAAAAAAGATTTCTTGCAAGAGGTAGAAAAAATAAAACAATTGTGAAAAGCCATAACATACAATTAATGAGTAGAATTTTCTAACCACTAAAACTCTTTAGATCGGATAAAATATCCACTGATTAAATAAAAGAAAGCTGCTGGACATAGTGGCACATGCCTGTGATCTCAGCAATCAGGAGGCTGAGGCAGGAGGATCATGATGTTACTGGGGAGATGCAGGTCTGGGAGGCTGGCAACAAACTTCAGTCTGTATGTTCAGCACATAAAAGAATTTATACTTGATACAGAAGTTACAGTAAAGAATATAGGCAAGGTTGATTGTCAAAGATAGTATACTTCCAAGAAGAGAAGGAGGAAAATAGAGAAGAGCTACTGCACCGATCTAAGGTCAAATGTGATTTTTAGAGTGGAGTTTGAATCTTTGGGGGAACAGAGGAATCTTTTACATATAGGGTGTTTATTTAAAATAGGTTAATGGTCTTCCTAGTGCTCTCAAAATGATGGGCTCTGGGGTGGATATATCAAAGGTTAAGAATTTAGATAGTTTTGATCTCAAGGTGCAGGGTCCACTGAGCACTGTTGACTCAAATGTTGGTGGAAGATACTTATTTTATAGTTTTTGTTATCCATCAGGCTGAAGCAAGAGTTATTTTGATCTTCTTATTCCTTTTGACCTGTTAATGGCTAAGCTAACCTACCTAATAGTAAGTTCCAGGCCAGCCCAGGCTGCATAGTGAGACCCTATCATAAATAAATACATAAAACAAACAAATAAATAACCCAGAGTCTTATTAGCACAAAATACTTGAGGCTTTTTAACTTCCTTTACTATTACTGTGTGTATATGCTAGGAACTACCAATAACAACATTGTAAATACCAAGCTTTCCCCCACCAGACTGCCATTCAGGCTGGGCATTATATGAAAATAAGCATTGCAAATAAAGATTTGGAGTGATGAAGCCTTGAGTTTAGAGGATTGGCAAGTTACAAAGTGTAGCTGCTATGGAAAGTATCATGATAAGTAGAGAGAGAAGGGATAGGAGAAGTTGGAAAGGACATTAATAATACTAATTAGTATACTATACTGTTAAGCAGTATAGTGCTATAATAAATTTTTTACAGAAATTATCTCATTTAGTTTTCAAAATAGTGTTGTTGTTGTTGTTGTTGTTGTTGTTGTTGTTGTTGTTATTAAGTTCTATCAAGTCAGGTCCAACTTACAGCAACCTCATGTATAACAGAACAAAACACTACCCAACACTGTGCCACGCACATGATCTTTATTATGTGCAAGCTCATTGTTGCCTTTACTGTGTCAATCCATATAGTTGAGGGTCCTTTTCATCTTGTTGACCCACCACTCTCCCAAGCATGATATCCTTCTCCAGGGATTGGTCCCTCCTGACATGTCCAAAATACTTCAGATGCAGTCTAGTCATCCTTGCTTCCAAGGAGCATTCTGGTTGCACTTCATCTAGGACGGGTATGTTCTTTTGACAGTCCATGGTACATTTAATAGCATTAAAAGGTAGATGTTGTTGTTGTTGTTCTTGTCAGGTGCCATCGAGTTGGGCCTGAATCATAGTGACCCTATGTACAATAGAACAAAACACTCCCTGACACTGTGGCATGCCTGGAACTATGTCACAGCTTCTCTGCTATTCATAGGGTATTCAATGGCTGACTGTTTTGGGATTTCTGTGGGAATGGATTGCCACATTCTTCTCCCATTTTTGTGGTGCTGGGGATCGAACCCAGGGCCTCAGAGGGCACAAAGTGGCACTCTACCAACTGGGCCAAACCACAATGAACTTAAATGGAACTGGGAACTGGAATGTGAAGCAGCCATCAAGTTGTCTCCAACTCATAGCGACCCTCATTGGTTTTGAATGGCTTATTGTTCCAGGATTGCCTTGGGAGTGGATTGCCTCATCCTTCTCCCATTTTTGTGGTGCTGGGGATTGAACTTGGGACCTCAGAGACTGCAGAGCTGTTCTCTACCAATTGAGCCAAATCCCAGCCCCATTGAACTTAAATAGGGAATTTAAATAGGAAACTCAGGAGAACTTGCAGATTTGGAGGATGAGGAGGATTAGAAATTGATTCCGGAGATATTTGAGGTACTTATTTTGGTTAGGTGCTGTCAAGTTGGTATCTGACTCATAGTGACCCTCATAGGGTTTTCAATGGCTGACTGTTTCGGGATTGCCTTGGGAGTGGATTGCCATGTCCTTCTCCCATTTTTGTGGTACTGGGAATTGAACTCAGGACCTCAGAGACTGCAGCGCAGTGCTCTACCAACTGAGCTAAATTACATCTAGATACAGATAAATAGTAGCCAGTAGAAAATCAAAATGAAAAGTAGAAATAGTAGCATGAAGTGAAGAAAGACAGAAAAATGGAATTGAGATTCCTCCTGTTTCTTTAATCCTTCACCTGCCATGTGGTTTGAATTGAATGTTAAAAGTGGGTTGAAAACCCTGAAAGCTAGACGTTTTAATGAATACCTGTGTTGAATTTCCCATGAGTACTGACTTTTTGTATTATTTTATACAAATTTATTGAGTAGAGATGACTTTATAGGGTCATCACCACAAGCAATGTAAACCAATTGATTTTATACATATCATTGAATTTTAAAACACTATTTTAGAAGGGATGATTTTATCAAAAGAACCAGAAATTTTTAAAAGAAGAAGAATATGATTTTATGTTTTGTAAGTTGATAAACATGCGTGTGTGTCTATATTCTTGGTTTTGCTCATTTTCCTTGAAAATGCTAGAAGCATCAGAAAAAAACGGAGCCAAACATCCTACCAGGGTTTCTTTGGTTGTGTAACATAGAAGCATACATCTTAAAACTTTATTTTCATATACATTTCTTATTTGGAAAGCAGAGATAATAAAAATTTCTAAAGTTGTGCACACATGGCTATCAAGAAAATCATATACATTGTATTTGAAATAAATGATTGCCTTATTTGCAAACAAATTGGGTTATTTCCAGAGCACTTTGACACAATTCTAAAAGAAGCTTCTGGTTTTCTGTCCATTTCTTTTGCCAGTTTATTAAAAACGTCAAACTAGGATTGGAAACTTGTGTTAATTATAGTTCTTCTGATTGTGGAGTTATGTATGTATGTATATTTGTATATAAATACAAAACATACTCCAGTAAACCTTCTTGGGAGCCACACAATTTGGGAATCTTCTTTTGAAAATCCCATAGCATTAGCAAAACCACATCCTTTGCTGCTTACTGCAGAAAGTAAGAGTGCCCAATAAATATTCTCTGTTCTCCAGTAAACAGAGGAATAATATATTTGTTGTTCTAATGGTTTGTGTTGTTACTTTGGCAATGGAATTAGGAATGTTTAAGACAGATGTTATTGCCTCTTGTATAACAGCTCTGATAAGTTTCCAAAGAAAGCCTACTATTTGTGAGATTATGTTGCATATGTGGAAATAGCTCTTGCACTGAATCATTCTAATATGTCACATATTTATCTATATAGAGGTAAGCCAACTTGGTAAGAGGAAGATGCATAACTCTAGACAATTGTCCAAGATCACCTTCAGTCAGAACTAAGTATTCACATTCCATCCTCTAAATCAAGATTTTACATACAGATTTCTTACGTTATCCATTTTATTCTCCAGTGTTTAGTCAGCTGAGAAATATTTATTGAGTTTGTATAATGGGCAAATTTGTACTGTGTTACTGTTTGTACTGTGTTAAGTAGTAACTGGAAAACAAGATTAAAACATGGTCTTCTGTGTACTAGGAATTTATAATCTTGTAGAAGTATGAGTCTTCTATGTGTGAAAAGTTAAGCATAATAACTGAGCAAGAATTCAGAGAAAAGAATTATCTATGTGACCATTTTTTTCTGAGAAATTTATAGAGAAATTGGGATTTGAGTTGGATGTGTTGGATTTAGCAAAGGGGAGCCAAAGGGTGAAAGATTCTATGCGACAGGTACAAAATGAACACTGGTATAAAAGTAGGAAGCAGATTGTGACAGATATTAAACATAAGGTTGAGGAATGTAAATACTAACAAGCTCATGGAAGATTTGGGGTGTGCATGTGTTAGGAAAAAAATCCTGCATAAAATGAAATCTACCTCTTAACAAGTTTTCAGTGTACAGTATAATACTATAATACTTAACAGTGTGCACATTATTGTACAGCAAATCTCTAGACTTTTCTCATCTAGCATGTCTGAAATTTTAGACCCATTGAACAGCAATTCCTCAGTGCTCCAGCATTTAGAAACTACCATTCTACTTCCTGCTTTTATGATCTTGAGTTTTCTTTTTCTTTCTTTCTTTTCTTTTCTTTTTCTCCTTCCTTCCTTCCTTCCTTCCTTCCTTCCTTCCTTCCTTTCTTTCTTTCCTTCCTTCCTTATTGGCTTTTTGAGACAGGGTCTCACTATATAGGCCACATTAGCCTGAAACTTGCTATATAGCTGATAGTGTCCTCAAAGTTGTGATTCTCCTGCCTCAGTCTTCCAAGGACTAGGATTGCAGGAGTGTAGCACCATGTCTGGTGAATTTGAACACTTTAGATATCTCCTATAAGTAGAATCCTGTGGTGTTTGTTCTTCTGTGACTGCCTTATTTATTTCACTTAGCATTGTGTCCTCAAGGTTCATATATCTTACAGCATATGACAGAAGTTCCTTCTTTTTTATGGCTGAATAGTATTACATTGTTTTTATATACCACGTTTTCTTTATTCATCTATCAATATACATTTAAGCTAATTACACTCTTGGCTGTTGTAAATAAAGCTACAACTATTGTGGATGTGCAGGGCTGGGATTTAGCTCAGTTGGTAGAGTGCTGCTCTGCAGTCCCTGAAGTTCAATTCCCAGCACCACAAAAATGGGAAAAGGACTTGGCAATCCATTCCTGAGGAAATACCAAAGCAATTGGCCATGGAAAATCTTATGAGGGCTGTTACGAGTTGGACAAAACTTGACAGCACCCAACAACAACAATGTGGATGTGAAAATACCTCTTTGAGATCCTATTTTAAATTTTTTTGAATAAGTACTTCAAAGTTGGTCATTTTTTCATTGGGTGGTTTGGGGGTTTTATTTTCTATTGAATTATAAGAGTTTTGTATATTAGACATTAACCCCATATCAGATACAGGTATAGATATTTTTTCCCATTCTATATGTTGCCTTTTCATTCTTTTTGATTGTTTCATACACTTTGTAAAACCTTTTCCATTTGATGTGGTCCCAGTTATCTATTTGTGCTTTTAAGACCTGTACTTTTGATGTCATATCCAAGAAATCATTGTCATGAAACTTTCCCCTGTGCTTTCCTCTAGGAATTGTATAGTTTCTGGGTTTCATGTTTAAGTCTTTAATCCATTTTGAATTGATTTTTGTGTATGGTATAAGATAAGGGTCTGATTTTATTCTTTTCCATGTGAACATACAGTTTGCCCAATGCTGTTGAGGAGACTACCCTTTCCTCATTGTGTAGACTTGTCACTCTTGTTGAAGACCATACTATGTTGATTATTGCAGCTTTGTAATATTTTTTGAAGTGAGGAAGCATGAGACCACCTGCTTTGTTCTTTTTCAAGATTGTTTTTGCCTATTTGGAGTCCTTTGTACTTACATTTGAATTACTGATCCTATGTACAACAGGAAACACTACCCTCCACTGTGCCATGCACACTATCATGTTTAAGCACATTGGGGCAGCCACTGTATAAATCTATCTAGTTGAAGGTTTTCCTTTTTTTCACTGCCATGCCACTCCCTCAAACATAATGTCCGTCTCCAAGGATTGTTCCCTCCTGATAACATGTCCAAAATATGTAAGAGGCAGTCTAAACATCTTTGGCTCCAAGGAGCACTCAGGCTGCACTTCTTCTAGTACAGATCTGTTGTATTCTTTTGGCAGGCCATGGTATATTCAATATTTGCCTCCAGCACCATAATTCAAAAGCATCAATTCTTTTCCTGTCTCCCTTATTCAATGGCCAGGTTTCACAAGTATATGGTACAACAGGAAATACCATGGTAGGAATGAGGCACACCTTCTTCAATGTAACATTTTTCAACACTTTAAGCAGATCTTTTATAAGAGCTTTTCCCAATGCAATGCATCTTTTGATTTCTTGACTGCTGCTTCCATTGGTGTTGATTGTAGAACCAAATGAAGCAAAATCTTGGACAACTTCAATCTTTTCTCCATTTCTCATGAAGTTGCATACTGACCCAGTTGTAAGGATTTTGGTTTTATCAATGTTGAAGTGCAATCCATACTGAAAGATACGTTCTTTGATCTTCATCAGTAAATGTTTTAAATTATCTTTATTTTCAGCAAGCAAAGTTGTGTCATCTGCATAATGCAGTTTGTTAATAAAACTTCCTCAAATCCTGATGCCACATTCTTCTTCTTAAAATCCAGCTTCTCTGATTATTTGCTCAACATAGAGATTGAAGAGGTACAGTGAAAGGATACAGCCCTGACACACACCTTTGCTGATGTTAAGCAAGCAGTGTTTCCTTGTTATTTTCAAATGACTGCCTCATGGTCCCTGTCCAGATTCCTCGAGTACAGTTAAGTGTTCTGGTATTCCCATTCTTCACAATGTTATCCATAATTTTTGTGATGCACATAGTCAAATGCCTTGCATAGTCAATAAAACAGACAGACATTGTTCTGGTATTATCTGCTCTCAGTCAATCTCCATCTGACATCAGCAATGATGTCCCAGGTTCTACATCCTCTTCTGAATCCAACTTGACTTTCTGGCAGTTCTCTGTCAATATACCGCTGCAGTCATTTTTGAATGATCTTTAGCAAAATTTTACATGCATGTAATGTTACTGATTGTTGTTGTTGTTGTTATTGTTATTGTTGTTGGGTGCCGTCAAGTCGGTATCTGACTCATAGCGACCCTCATAGGGTTTTCAGTGGCTGAGTGCTTCGGGATTGCCTTGGGAGTGGATTGCCAGGCCTTTCTCCCATTTTTGCGGTGCTGGGAATTGAACTCAGGGCCTCAGAGACTGCAGCACAGCGCTCTACCCACTGAGCTAAATCCCAGCCCTAATGTTACTGATATTGGTCAATAATTTCTACATTTGTTTGGATCACCCTTCTTTGGAATAGGCACAAATACAGATCTCTTCCAGTCAGTTGGCCAGGTAACTGTTTTCTAAATCTTTTGGCATAGACAAGCAAGTACCTCCAGTGCTGCATTTGTTTGTTGAAACATCTTAATTGGTATTCCATCAATTCCAGGAGCCTTGTTTCTCTAATGCCTTCAAGAAAGCTTCTACTTCTTCCTTTGGTACCATTAATTCCTGCTCGTATGTAACGTCTTGAAATGGTTAGTCATCACCAATTGTTTTTGGTATAATGACTCTGTTTATTCCTTCTGTCTTCTTTTGATGTTTCTGTCTTGTTTTGTTGTTTAGTATTTTCCCTGTAGAATCCTTCACTATTGCCAATCAAGGCTTGAATTTTTCCTTCAATTACTTAAGCTTGAGAAAAACAGAGCAGGTTCTTCCCCTTGGGTTTTCTGTCTTGAGCTCTTTGCACATGTCATTATAATATTTGAGTTTTTCTTCTCCAGCTGCCCTTTGAAATGTTCTGTTTAGTTCCTTCAACACATTTTCCTTTTACTTTAGCTGCTCAATGTACAAGGGCAAGTTTCAGAGTCTAATTTGACATTTAATTTGATTTTTTCTCTTTTTACTGTCTTTTTAATAACCTTTTGCTTTCCTCATGAATGATGTCTTTGATATCATGCCACAGATCATGTTGTCTTCTTTCATTAGTGTTTAATGCATTATACCTATTCTTGAGGTAGTCTCTAAACTCAGGTACGATATACTCAAGGTCATACTTTGGCTTTCATATACCTGTTCTAATTTTCTTCAGTTTCAGTTTGAGCCTGCACATGAGCAGTTGATGGTCTGATCCAAAATCACCACTTGGTCTTGTTCTTACATTTGATATTGAGTTTTTCCATTGTCTCTTGCTACAAATGTTGTCAATTTGGTTCCTGTATGAGGGTCCCTATGAGTCGGATACCGACTTGAGAACACCTAACAACAACAACAACAATGTCCCATCTGGTGAATCCATGTGTATCTGTAGTCGCCATTTATTTTGGTGAAAAAATGTATTTGCAATGAAAAGGTCATTGATCTGACAAAATTCTATCATGCCATCTCCAGCATTGTTTCTGTCACCAAGGCCATATTTTCTGACTACTGAGTCACTATTTATAGAGGTATAGAACATGCTGATTGACTTATGACCCTGTCACACATCCACCATGACAGTCAGGGTGGGAGTCAAATGGTTTCAGAATGGGAAAATATTTCTTTAAGGACTATCAGATTGATTCTTTTTCCTGGAAAAGTATTAATGTACATTGGATGGACATAAAACACCTTATTTCTATTTCCACATTCTAACCCATCTCTTCCTTTTAAAAATAAAGTAGTACATGGAGCAAAATAGGTTACTACCTAAAGTTATGTAGTTTCTTGAATGATTACATAGTAATATAGACTTAAACTAGCCAAAGGATTTTCATTTTTTATTTGTGTTGAAGCATAGCAATGAAAGGGCAAGGTATAACATAAAGGCAAGAGTTCCATGCAGTTTTTCATTCTGCTGCAATCCAAAAGTAAAAATCAAAGTTACCAGAGTAGATTTGCTCTTTGACTTGACCTGGTTATTTACTACAGTTAAAAATATATAAAACTTTTTGTTATAGAATCCCTAAAAGAAAAAATGCAAAATATAATTCTTAGGGAAGATTTACTTAAAACTTTACTGGCACATTGCATTAGTAGGAAAACAGAACTGATATTGAATAGATGTACAGTGTTGCATAAACTAGGAGGATCATTGCATAGTTATTTTTGTAGTAAGATAAAACATTTTTCATTCAGAGAACAATTTATTTTGACAATATGCATTATGTTTAATAAAAGAATTTAATAGTCTTAATATTCCTTTTTAAAATCAGACTGTCACTTTTTTCTGCAAATTGCACTTCTCTTTTACCAGTGGGTATCAAGAAGTTGAAGAATGTTTAGTAAGAATAATGAGTTTCAGATTCTGCTTGTCACTTAACAGAATACATATATATATACATATATAATGCTTTATATATGTATATTTATATATGTATATTTATTTGTTGTTGTTGTTAGGTGCTGTCGAGTCGGTATCCGACTCATAGCAACCCTCATAGGGTTTTCAATGACTGACTATTTCGGGATTGCCTTGGGAGTGGATTGCCAGGTCCTTCTCCCAATGTATATTTATATATATTTATATATATTTATATATATTATACATATATATCTGTTTTCAGACATTGTGAACATTCTACTATATATTTATTTATTTGCAGGTTAACAGTTGGACTCATTGCTTTAAATTAGAAAAACTTTGTCTGAAAAGGTGTCTGGAAGTTGAAAAATAACATACTGAGCAAATTATTTGAACTTTTGTACATTGTTTTTTAAAAACAAGTTTGTTCTATGTTTCCCAATTTTTAGAGATGCTGTGTAGCTTTCTTCTCAGCTTACCTTCCCATCTCATTTTAATACATCCTTAATAAGAAATGAATGGTACCAAATAAGATTGCCAAACTCCAGATTAACTGTGATCAAAATGTTAATAGAGCTATAATTTTATTTTGTGTGCTTATATTGTATTCATAGGGACTTCTTGGAAGTAGAGGGCCCCCTGGGCCTCCTGGTCTCAAAGGAACTCAGGTATGGAGAAAAATGACTATCTTTCCAGTCAGCAATCTTTTAGTTCAAATTTTTCTTTTTTAATCTTTATGACACTTTAGTTTCTGCTTGCAGAAAAAAATTGCCATAGTGTAGAAAACTTTTAACATGAAGGATTGCAATTTATTTTATATTGGCAGTTATGGAATGGAATTTGGAATTATTTTACAGTGTTCTGAATTCATTAAGTGATTTATGTTGGTGGTCTCCAATGGAGTGTTGAAGAATCTGAACCCAGAATCAAATTATATGTACTAGAATTTATGTTTACTAGTCGTGATTATTTTATATTTGTGACCCAATAAATTATATTTTAATTGAATTGTAAATTGAGCAAAATGTTTGTTTATCAAATAAATATACAGTTCTTGTTGTTGTTAGATGCTGTTGAGTCCATATCTGACTCATAGCGACCCTGCATACAACAGGCGAAATACTATTGCCAGTGTTTCTCTGCTATTCATAGGGTTTTCAATGGCAGATCAATTTTGGGGAGTGGGTTGCCAGGTCCTTCTCCCAGTGCAGTTCCAGGAGTGTCTATATATGTTATTAGGATGTGGTAACATCAACAAGGAATACCAACTATTTATTTAAAGGTGAAGAAATCAGAATATTTTATAAACATATTTATAAATGAAGTACAAATACTTATTTTTATTCTGTTGGAAAATAATGGGTAAGCGTTCCTTATTTTGTGATCAAAAATCACATTGTCAGTTTCTATCAGCCATACAGTTTTTGATCCTTATAAGAAATGCACTAGATTTTTATATTTTATGACATTATTGGGAGAAGGACCTGGCAACCCACTCCCAAAGAACAATTGACCATTGGAAACCTTATAAATAGCAGAGAAGCACTAATAATACTGCTTCCTGCTGTACGACGCTGTAGCGACATAGGGTCGCTATGAGTCGGACACTGACTCGACCGGCACCTAACAATAACAACATGACATTGTAGCTGATTTGATCCCAAGGATGCTGAGGCTGTAAATTAGTCAACAATAGATGCTTAGACAGTAAACCCAATTGGGGTAGGATCTGATGTACCTTTGTGTCTCTGGTGCTTAAGAAGAGGTAAGACTCAAAAACATAGTTGATTAACCAATGAAGTTTCAAAATATGCAGAGAAAACATGTTCTGTGTAAGTAATTTTCAAATATAACAATGTGTATTGATTTCCATTTGTTAACAACTTAGTTGAGTTCCCTCTGTGAACCCAACAAGGTAAAGGTTATCCTAAAAATGGTCTCAGTAATTCCTAACCTTAGTTTCATGAAATCCTAATCAGTTCCACTCACTTCCACTCCCAGTTTTCTCTTTTTGACTTGTTCCATCTACTAACTTAAAGGTAATCCAATAGTACATGTCTCTCTTAAGGTAGATTGTAGGATTATAACTAAAAAAATTAAAATGTTGTGGGGTGGTACAATTCTAAAATACAAGAAAATTATAACATCATTTTGATCACATTTCAAAACAAGCTTCAGATTTCAGAATAACTATAAAAAATAAGAGTTTACATTTTTAAACACTTATTTTAGGCCATGATCTGTTCTGGTATTTTTTTTTTTTTAAGGGAGAAGAAGGACCAGTTGGACGCCTTGGAGAACTGGGGCAAAGAGTAGGTATCATAGAAATAATTTCCTAAAGCCTAGCATGGTGACACATGCTTGTAATCCCTACACTTGAGGAAGTAGGAGGTAGGAGGATCACAAGATTGAAGTCTGCCTGGGCTACATAGTGAGTGCTTGGCCAGCCTAGATGACAATAGTGAGACCCTGTCTCCAGAAACCAAGTAAATAAAACTGAATAAATGAATAAATAAATAAATTTCTATAACTGCTTGAAAACAGCTGTTCTTTAAATATTTAATAGCACAACATTATCATATATAACAGAAGACAAAATTTAAAACAAACTATAATCATAAAATCTCCCATAATTAACTAAGCCAATAGTCAGATTTCTCTAGGGATATTCTTAATTATGTCTAACTATGTATTTACTTGATTTTTCAGTGTTCTTATGATCTCACTAATTTGTGCAAATAATTTGAAGGCTTCCCAAAAGGTAATAGGAAGTAAAATACTTTAGATATTTTAGTAATATTCCAGAACTTTTTGTTTTCTAAGTATGTCAGTAAAATTCTGGAAAGCTAATAAGAGGTCTTTCTTGCCTACATTTTCATCAGTTAATACTGCATTGAGATATATAAACTAGTGTTTTGAAGTTCTGAAAATGAATTTAAGCATTTTTGGTATACATGACCAAAGTTCACATTATTATAAAGTACTTAAGATGTATGTATATGTCATATGCACTCCAAGGGGCATTAAATGTGAAAAATGTCTTATTCTCTTTTCTTGATAGCATCATAAATTACAGGTTCTTAATTTTTTAACATTTAAAGAAATAGTAACTATTTCATTTGCACTTTTATCTCACTAGTGCATGTAATACTATCATACCAATGAAAAGACTTTCATTTTACTTTTTGTAAAGAAAGATATGTAGCAATAATTATTATTGGAGCCCAGTAAAATTGATTTCATTTAAAATTTACTTCCCTAGAAAACAGTAACATACTCACCTCTTATCTATTCAGTTGTAATATTTATGATTTTTGCTTCTATTGGTTGAGGATCAATTTGGGGCCTCATGTTGCTCTAAGTGTACCACATGATTCAACTCTAATTTTGAAAACAACTCTGCAAGATACAGTATGAAAATAAGGTTTCAAAATTATATATTCACATATAACACTTTCAAAATAATTCTTGCTTGACAGAATTTAAATAGGACCATAAGTTATTCCTCCATTACTGAGCTCTGAATGATGTAATTTCAAAGAGATTATACATGTATTGACACCAGATTCCAGTGAGATTTTTTTCCATAATGTTGATATAGTATATTTTCTTAATATGCCCCTGTGCTTGAATATTTATTAGATTTTGAAATATCAAGGTAATATTTTCAGTAAGGTCCAAACAATGTAAATAAATGTGGACTATTGGTTTTTTTGGTAAATATCATAGATTTAATCATTTGGAGTTTTTGCTAGATTTCTTATCCTATATTTTCTAATTGTTTGGAGAGCAAATGATATTTAACAATAATGGGGTGATTTTCAGTTCTTTGCTTTGCTTTGTTCTTGATAGGAAACCATGACATCATTTCAACCTCCTTATTTTCAGTTACAAATTTCTCACTCTCTACCACCAACTTGTTTCTTTCTCACCTTTATTTCTTTCTAATATATTCTCCCTTATAACTCAATCTAATGGCCCTCATGACTATTTCAATGCATTGGTCTTATGGCTCTTCCATTGTTCCTTCTCTCACCTCATCACCCCATATCCCTCTGCATCCTGCTTAAAATATTATAATTTTCATTTTGAATATCTTCTGAATTATTTTTCCCTGATAATTCTCATTTATTCTTTTATCTTTAAATTATTTTTTCATAACACTCTGTAAAATGTTCACTTCTCTCTCATGTTCATTCTTAAAAATTTCAACAGAACTCTCATAATTTATATCTCCCTCTCCTGCTTAATTTTTTGTCCTTTATATTC
>VMDO01012819.1:0-60622 GCA_007922755.1 Pedetes capensis
CAAAAAGCCTGCTTCAAATATGAAGACAGTCTGAAAACGAAGGAACAGACAAAAATACAAAACACAAGTATTCATAAGAAAATCGTAGACAAATAGACCTCACAAAAGGAATAGTACCAGGGATAAAGAGAAGCATTTCATTATACTAAAGGAGCCTGTTTATCTACATGACATTACAATCAATAAAATAGAAAAAAAAAATCAAAGGAGGTAGGCTCTCACTATGTAGCCTTGGTTGACCTTGAACTCAAAATTCTCATGTCTCAGATTCCCAAGTGGGGGGATTATAGATGTGTACCACCAAGGTGGGCTATTTCTTTTTGCTTTTTTAAGGAAGCAAGTATCAGAACTTGTAATATACTGTATATACTTATAATAAATTTAAACACACACACAAACATATATATGTGTTTTTCTTTTACTGGGATCTTATATCAACGTTATTTCTTTTTTATGGGTTTGGTTCCTGCTATGTTCATTCATCTGTCCATCCATCCATTCTTTACCCATATGATCTTTGTTGTTGTTGTTAGGTGTCGTCGAGTCGGTACCCGACTCATAGTGATCCTCATAGGGTTTTCAATGGCTGACTGTTTTGGGATTGCCTTGGGAGTGGATTGCCAGGCCCTTCTCCTATTTTTGCAGTGCTGGGAATTGAACTCGGGATCTCAGAGACTGCAGCGCAGCGCTCTACCAACTAAGCTAAATCCCAGCCCTAGAACTCAGAGATGTCTATAGATCTATGTGTATCTTGCTGGACAATTTCATGATTATTTTCTTGATAGCTCTGGGATGAGAACCCAAATTAGGTATTAACTACTTGGAGATATATTTTGTTGTTGTGTTGTTAGGTGCCATTGAGTCAGGTGTGACTGATAGTGACCCTATGTATGATAGAGGAAACATTCCCTGATACTGTGCCATGCCTGGCACTAGTTCAGTGCTTCTCTGCTATTCATAGGGTTTTCAATGGCTGATTGTTTTGGGGAGTGAGCTGCCAGGTCCTACTCCCATTTTTTGCAGTGCTGGGGATTGAATCTAGGGCCCCAGAGCATGCAGAGCAAGGACTCTACCAACTGAGCTAAACCTCGGTCCAACAATAACAAACAATAACTTGAAAATGTATATTAGGGTGATTGTACTTAGAAATTTTCTATGTGTCTGTTATCTTGTCATGCTGTGGAGGCTTGCAGGTTGCTGTGATGCTGAAATCTATGCTACTGGTATTTCAGAAACCAGCAAGGCTACCCGTCTTGAACAGGTTTCCAGTTCCAAACTAAGACAGACTAGCTAGAAGGACCCAGCAGCCTACTTCTGAAACAATTAGCCATTGAAAACCCTGTAATTTCAGAGAAGCACTGGCAAATATAGTGCTGGAAAATGAGCCCTGAAGGCTGGACAGCATTTAAGAAACAACTGCGGGAAGAGTTTTCTTCTCAAAGGAGAATTGACCTTAATGACAAGAATGGAAAAAAGCCCCTGGGACCTCCTTTTGCTGATGTGGCACAACTCAGAATGAGAAGAAACATTGAGCTCATACATAACATAGTCATGTGCATGGCACATTGTCGGAAGTGTTTCATTCTATTGTACATAGGATTGCTAAGAATCAGAACTGACTCAAAGGCACCTAACAACAGCAGCAGCAGCAAAGTTAACAATAATGTATATTTCAAAATATGCTCATTACCCAGGTTTTATCATTACAAAATGTATATTGTTGTTGTTAGGTGCCATTGAGTTGATATCAGACTCATAGCATCCCTACATACAACAGATGAAACACTATTGTCAGTGCTTCTCTGCTATTCATGAAGTTTTCAATGACTGATTGTTTTTTGGGAGTGGGTTGCCGGGATCTTCTCCCAAGCCTACAGCAGCTGGTGTTCCCAGGCAGTCTCCCATCCAAGGACTAACCAGGCCTGACCCTGCTTAGTTTCTGAGATCTGATAGGATTGGATGCCACAGTGGTACACCTGCAGGCACAAAATGTATACATGTATTAAAACATCACATTGTAGCTCATAAATATGTAAAATTATATGTCCATCGAAAATAAAATAAAACTCAACAACAAAAAAAGGGAATTTGTATGTAACATGGTAAATAGTGGTCTTTGGTTTAATATTCAGACTGGGGCAAGTTTTCAAAAATTAAATATCAGTTGAGAGTACTTTTTGTCTTCCCCCAACCTCACCAGGTGAGGGACCCTGGAATTCTTAGTAGCACATACTTTGCTTTCAGAGTACTCATTGCAATTGTTAACAATGTTTATTTGCTGATTATTTACTTAGTGACTGTCCTTTCCACTGGACCTCATGTTCCATGGGGGTGAGAGGGCCAAGCGTTTTTCACTGCCCTATCTCTAGGGCCTGTCCTAGTGCCTGATACCTAGTGGGAACAAATTTGTTCAATAAATTATTAAGACATATAAAGTAACCATTCAAAGAACATTAAATTTAATTTAACCACTGCTCATAAAAGGAGGATGCACTGAATTAACCTTTTAAATTTGTATGTAATTTTACACATGCTCTGGTTATAATTTTCTAGAAATCACAGAGTAGTGAATTATAGAGAAATTAGAAAAGAATATAGTGTTCACTTCAAAAGGAAAATTGAAGATCAGGAGAATCTTTAAACTAGAGAAACTATAAAATTAGTTGGATTAGTGAAGTACCTTTCTTAAATAGTGAAAGGATTTAGTCCTATTTGCTTTGAAAACTCCTGAATGAATGTCTATGTAGAGGGGTTAGGCTTAAAAATTTCCACACTACTAGTGACTTGATAGATTATAGCAACTCTTTCCCTTAGGAACTGTTGTGCTTTCTCATTGTAAAATGTAATTAGCAGATGTAAAAGAAGGTTTATTAATCTTATGGGGTGTAATTATGGTTGTTTATATGTAAATTCTTTTATGTTCATGGATTGCCTGTCTTTCATTTGAAATAAGCACAGTAGAAGTTAAATGACATTATCAATTTCATTAAAATCATTATAAGTTTTAAAAATAGTATATTAGTCATTTATTAGTTATTTTGGGGGCTGGGATTTAGCTCAGTTGGTAGAGTGCTGCTCTGCAGTCTCTGAGGTCCCGAGTTCGATTTCCAGCACTGCAAAAATGGGAGAAGGATGTGGCAACCCACTCCCAAGGCAATCCCGAAACAATCTGCCATTGAAAACCCTCTGAGGGTCGCTATGAGTCGGACACGACTCAATGGCACCTAACAACAACAACAACAACATTAGTTATTTTAGTTTCCAAAAGAAATTCTAACTTCATTGGTCTAGGTTTAGGGTGTGGTTTTCAAAACCAACCCAAAATTTCTCAGTGTAGATTTTCTGCCAGAAGAGTTTGGAAACCTTGTAATAATTAACATAATATGTTGTTGTTGGGTGCCGTGGAATAGGATCCAACTCATAGTGACTCTGTATGGAACAGAATGAAACATTACCCAACACTGTGTCATGCACATGACCTTTTTATGTTTGAGTCCATTGTTGCAGCCACTGTGTTTCCTCTCCTTTTGAGTGGCGTCACATCAGCAAAAGGAGGCCCCAGAGGCTCTACTCCATTCTCATCATTAAGATAAACTCTACTCTGAGGAGGCAATTCTTCCCTGGTTGTTTATTGAATGACTTCCATCCTAGGGGACTCATTTTCTGGCACTATATTTGCCAGTACTTCTCTGCTATTTACAGGGTTTTCAATAGCTAATTGTTTCAGAAGTGGGCTGCTGGGTCCTTCTCCCAAGTCTCTTTTAGTCTGAAGCTCAGCTGCGACCTGTCCACCATGGGTGGCCCTACTGGTATCTGAAATACTGGTGGCATAGATTTCAGCATCATAGCAACATGCAAGTCCTCACAGCATGACAAGCTGACAGACATGTTGGGGAATATAACACAGCAAACCAAAAATCTGCACAGCCATTCACAATTTATTTAAAGCATCCAATCATCTGTGTCTAACAATTTTTGGGCCCTGTAGTTTCCACTTACCCGTCTACATCCACCTCATTTTTTGCCTTTTGCTCCTGTATTGGAAGCTCCTCTGTATAGACAAGGTCATCACCAACAAGTTTCTCTTGCCCTTTGGCTTCTTATGGGTTGTGTTGGGGACCCAGTAAATGGTATGTGTTAGGAGAGGTCAGGATATAATATTTTATTGGGCCTTTTCTGGCTGTGCTCCTTAAGGGAAGTTACTGCTTCTTTCAAGTTAACTTCTATCCTTGACTCCTGCTTTCTGTGACTTGTTCTGTCCTCTGTCCTTAGGGCTCACATGTTATGATATCTATGCTATGATTCCTAATGGATTATGGCTTTCCACTGCTATTCCTTAGACAAAGCCTTGGAAATAGTCCCTTCACTTAGACTCCTTGAGTTACTCTAATCCCAGTGTGCCATTTGTTTTGTTTCCCCAAGTCATACAACATCCTTGAGAGAGAGGTGAGAGAATGTACTCTTTTACATCTCAGCAGACCACCCAGATGGTTTATTCAGAAACCAACAAATGATTTGGGAAGTGCAATATATATTTATACTTCCAGACACATATAGACACAAAATGTGCTCTTTATGTTTTAAAGAAACCATTCCTCCTATGTCTTGATCATCTTCATATTTTTTGGTGAAATTTCAGGTCCATAACCAGTAGCAAGCCATCTTTGAATTATTTATCCAGAAATGAGAATGGAAGGGCCTTGTCTGTTGCATTTATGGTTGAATTTGTCAGCAGTGCTGTGCATTTGTGAAGGTGGTTCTGGTGGGAGGTGTAGGCTGCATCCTAGCCCATAATGGGATTCAATTCATGACCTTAAACTTTCTAACATCAGGTTATACTCAGCTGTATTAATGAACACAGGCCCTTTCTGCATGGGTATGTATATAAAGATTGGCTTAGTCTGAGTTGATGTAGAGGAAAAGGATAAAAATGCAGTACAATGAACAGTGATATCCCTCTTGCTATCCCTGACCTCCACAGTTTTCCATTTCAAAGGCTTCCTCTCCTTTTCTTTTGCTAACCTCCATCATGCATCAAAATCAGAGGCTGAGTCCTCCTCCAAGACAACTATGGGAACTCAACTGTGGAGAAAAGCAGGAATGAATATTTTACATTTGGCAGTAACTTGTCCAAAGAGGAAGTTTAGTAGCTGCCCGCTGTGTGGGTAGGGTTGTTTTGAACAGGTCTTGATTTGGGAGGGAAATGATACTTCTTCATATTTTTAGAGGCAATCTTAGGACAGTCATCACTCTTGTTTGTATCACCCTTTTGCTCTACATTTTCTTTCTCCTTTTCCCTCTTCTTATTCTGTTTTCATGAAGCTGAGAGGAGCATGAAAGCTCAAGGCAGTGTTGAGAATCTGTGCTGGGCATTGACTTCTAGCCCTGACTCTTCATTCATTCTTATCTAATTTCTGCTTATGTACTCATGTTTTGCCACAAGCAACTCTTCATTTTAATACTATGGAGCAGTGAAGTCTGAAAAGACAAAGTTAATAGCTACAATCATTGTGCTTTTCTGGTCCTGACTTTTGCAACAACAACAAATCCATCCCAAGGCTGGGCAGCAGGAAGCAATCATTGTGATGGCCACTGTTGCTAAGGCCACCATCACTGGAGAAGTGCCAGGCAGGCAACCTGCTGAGGGAAGAGCAGTTTCAAGCTGATCTTTCATCGGAGAAAACCAATGATGCTATTGAACAGCACAAAGAACCTACCTCACAACCCCATGAAGTTCTACAATAAATGAATGAGCAAAATTGTTTGCAGAGAGAAAAGAACCTCCTTTATTTGGGGGGGTAGGGATTGATGGTGAAGATATGTGTGACTGAGGTCTTCTATCTGAAAACCTGTATTTAGGTACATGTGAGTTTCTTTGCAGGAAGATTAAATATACTATAATCCTAAAGACTTCATTTAAGCTGTGTTTTAGGTAGCTTATTGCTACTGTTGTCAGTGGTATTGCTTCCTTGAGATCTTTGGCAAATCAGAATCTGAAGAACTGAGGCAGAATTCATGGCATTCTGAGCAGACAAGGCAAATTTCAAGCTCACTGCAATATTTTGATAAGTATTCACAGTCTACAACTGAAATGGCACTTGTTGTTAGGTGCCATCAAATTAGGTCCAATTTATAGTGGCCCTATGTAGAACAGAACAGAACAAAACACTCCTGGCACGAGGTCTCTGCTTCTCTGCTATTCATAGGATTTTAGATTGCTGGTTGTTTCGGGATTATTTCAGGAGTGGGCTGCCAGGTACGTGTCCTGGTTTTTTGGTGCTAGAGATTGAACCCAGGGCCTCAGAGTGCGCAAAGCAGTACTCTACAAACTGTGCTAAACCCCAGCCCCCAAAATGGCACTTGTTGTTGTTGTTAGGTGCCATCGAGTCGGTATCCGACTCATAGCGACCGTCTGTACAACAGGGGAAACACTATTGTCAGTGCTTCTCCGCTGTTCATAGGGTTTTCAATGGCAGATTGATTTTTGGGAGGGGATTGCCAGGTCCTTCTCCCAAGCCTACAGCTTCTGGTATTCCCAGGCAGTCTCCCATCCAGGTACTAACCAGGCCAGACCCTGCTTAGCTTCCGAGATCTGATGGGATCGGATGCCACAGGGCTACCGTTGCAGGCAAAATGGCACTTAGTTAATTTAAATTGGAATTTGATCTCCTCAGCTTGGTAAAACCAGACATATCATGCTGATCAGAAGCTCTAATGGCTGAAATGATCACTGGTTAATAAATAGTTTGAGAATTAGGTGACATTTTACTTAACTTTTTAGTTTTTTCAGTACTGTGGAGTTGAACCCAGGGCCTTGTGCCTGCTAAGCAAGTGGTCCACCACTGAACTGCACCCCAGCCCCTTTTTGTTCTTTTTTCTTTTGAGGCAGGGTCTTGCTAAGTTGCACAGGCTGCTTCTCACCTTGAACTCATGATCCTCCTGCTTCAGCCTCCCAAGTTGCTGGGATTACAGGCATGGGCCATGATGCTCAGAACTTAAATAGTTTTACAAAAAATCTTTCAAAGTCAGGATACATGAAGGAAAATGATACAAGGATTGAAGGATGAATGGGTTCATTTTTCTTTCAATGAGTATTTATTGAGCAACGCTTGCAACTATATCTCTCTGGCATCTGATTACATCAGATCTTGGAAGCTAAGCAGGGTCGGGCCTGTGTAGTACTTGGATGGGAAATGGGCAGGGAACACCAGGTTTTGTAGGCTTGGGCGAAGGACCTAGCAATCCACTCTCAACAAAACAATCAGCCATTGAAAACCCTATGAATAGCAGAGAAGCACTGAAATAGTGCCAGGCGTGGCATAGTGTTGGGGAGTGTTTCATCTGTTGTACATAGGGTCAGTGTGAGCCAGGCCTGACTCGATGGCACCTAACAATAACAACATATGCTGGAAGCTTATATCCTGTCTGTAAATAACAGAGAAGACCCCAGTAGAGTCTACTGTTATTAGAGGGAAATAGAATACACAAAGTGACACAAATTGTGATAGCAGTAAGGAAGGAAAAAATAGGGTAGTGAGGTAATGACAGGAGATGGGGAGACATACAATATAGGACAGTCAGAGGGGTCTGTGTAAGGGGAAGACGTTTGAGCTGAGAAGGAAGGATGAGAAAAGCCAGAAAGTACTTGGGAAACCATATAGAGTGATATGCACGACAGAAAGGGTTAGGTCTGCTCAGGGAGCAAAAAGGAATCCCACGTGGTTGGATAAGGTAAGTAGGGGCAAGATGGCTAGATGCCAGATCAAAGGATCCACTGACAAGAATTTTGAGCTTTATTCTAAGAGTAAAGGGGAAAAGAAGGGAAGACTAAAGGGCTCTGAGCAAGATTTTATAAGATATATATATATTTTTTAAAAAGATATTAGTTTGGTTGCTGATGTAGCAGCGATTTGAGAAAAGTGAGGGTAAGAATGGAAGGAAGAATGATCAGGTGGTAGTAGGAATCCAGGTATAATAAATGCATGGACTGGGTTACAGTGCTTTGCTCCACCTTTCTTAGGGTATTACCTGAGAAGGCTAATGGACCTCTAGACATGATGCCCAAATTTCAGAAAGTAAGAAGAGGGAAGGGCATGAGAAGATAGCTCTTTCTCTCCAAGGATTCTTTCAGAAGTTATGCTTCTCATGGCAAGGAAGGCTGGGAAATGTAGTCCAGTTCTGATTGGCAAGTAGTCCAGATAAGTCAGAGGTTCTCTCTAGAGAAAGTGAAGAATAGCCAGCCACTGGAAGACTACTGTTTCTACTAGCGTCTATTAAAAATATGCATATATATATATATATATATTTCTTTTGGAGTAGAATTTTAGTCTCCTTGAGCTCTAAGTCAAACTTTTGGAATCTCTTCTTAGGGTCTGTAAGTCCATGATTCATAGAATAGCTAGTTAAATGTAGATAAAGTAATTAGCTTTATTAACAGCTGGGAAAGCAGTATCTCCCTAGATATATGGCTATTTGTTAAGAAATGGATTGGAGAGAATTCAACATGGTTGTCAGACCTACATAGCACCTCCTACCCCCACATCACATCTCAACCTTGAGACCCACTTCTGCCTGCCTAGAAGACTTAAAATCTGCTTATTCAACAAACAGCATGTGCTCTAGGCCTCTCTCACACATCTGGTTGCCAGAGAAATATAGCAATAAGGAGGACAGGCTTCTTCCCCAAGAAGGGGGGTTCCTGCCTGATCTCCTGACCATATAAAGAAAATAAGCTTGGGGTGTCAGAGCAAGAGGGAGAGCTTGCTATACATTCTTGCCAAGCAAGTATAGCAGTCTAACTCCCTGGTTTGTTTTTTCCTCCTTGTTGAGGAGAGAAGGTAGTAAAGGACAGCTAGATAGGAAATCTTTGTTCTGGAACTTCCCAAGAAGGGTAGCATTGGGGATGGGAGTCTCCTTTTCTGTGAGCAGAGGTGAGAATGTAGTTGGAAGCTACAGAAAAGTGGAAACTATGGCAATTCTTTTAAGGGAGGGTGTGGTGATGAGAGCCCTGGGTTGTATAATTACCTCAAATATGCTTTATTTGGGTAATAGACATATGGCTATATTTTAGCACATATCATATTCTTATGAAACCTCAGCACAAAGAAAATGAGAAATGAAGAAAAGCAAAATGACAGGTGTTTTCTAACATGCAATTTGAGGCCTTCAGGAGCTGAAAGAAAGAGAAAAGGGAAAAGTCATGTAAGGACAGTTGTAGAGAATGCTGGAAAGAAAAATGGATGAAGTAGGACCAAGAGGTTGGGGCGCAAATGAGGGAGGAAAACACTGCAGGGTTCCTTCACATAGACCTGCCACAGGGGTGCATTAGTCAGATTGGCCAGGCTTAGGGCACATTTGAGGGGTAATAGAAGACAGGTTAACATCAGTACTTGTAAGGTGTGGGCATAGTTAAAGGACCACCATGGGATGCTGAAGTACTCAGGAACAGGCAACAATATGAAGATCTGCCAGGGCAAAGGTACAGAGTAGTCACTGGAGCCTGGCAAGAACTTTAGCTATAAGGACTCAGGTAGAGAAATACTTTGTAGTGGAAGAAGCTGGAGGAACAAATTCTGCTGTCTCTCTCCCTTGTGCTCCCATGTCCTGGTGGTGGCTCCTTCAACCAAACTCAACTGGAAGCCAGAAGCAAGAAAACAGGTGGTAAAGTAGTAAAGAATGGCCTCATAGGACACACAGTAGGGTGGGGAAGGGTTGAGGGGCAGAGGGAGAAGACATCACATCATATTTTAGTGGGATATAGGGGAGGAGGCAGTGTCACATTTATGCTGTAGTTTAAGAGAGGCTGGAGTTTGGCTCAGTTGGTAGAGTGCTACCCTGTGCTCTCTGAGGCCCTGGGTTTGATCCCCATCACTTCAACAATGGACCTGACATTCCATTCCTGAAACAATCCGCCCCCCCAAATTAGCCATTGAAAACCTTATGAATAGCAGAGGAGCACTGACATAGTACCAGGCATTGCACAGTGTCGGGAGTGTTTTTTCTGTTGTACATAGGGTCTCTGTGAGTCAGACCCAACTCAATGGCACCTAACAACCACCAACAATTTGATTAGTAATTACTTCCAAACGCTCATGGCGCACTGTGCTGTCTAAGGTTGTAGGTACCAAACAGATAGGGACCTTGTTCCTGAGAGGATCATAAGCCAGCAGACAGGGTTCTAATTTCACCCAATGGGGGCAATGCGGACGAGGAACAACAAAGCACGGTACTGTTTGTTAGAGTTCTGGAAGCTTCCCATGGAGGAAGTGACATTGGATGTGTGTAGAAGATCACCAGATGGAGAAGAACAGGGTCTCCCTGAACAAGGGGCATGTGGGCAAGGGTGCAGGTGCTGTCAGGTTAGGGACAGAAGACACCAGGCAGGGAAGTAAGGATGGAGCAGAGTCTGATGGTCTTCGTGAGACTGGAGAATTTGGATCTTATCCTTACAGTTGGCATGTAGGAATTAACAGAGGCTCATAAATGATATTACTTCTTTAAAAAGACAGGAGAACTGGAGAAGGCTGCCTCCCCTATTACCTTTTTTTCTTTGTATGTTTTCCTTATTTTTCCTTTCATTTCCCTCACCAATTCTCTCTCTCACTCATCACCTTTCTATTGTTGTTTCTGATAGATGAAATCACCAGGGTGAAGGGGGCAGTTACGGCAGATTAGATGTAGGGAAATGAAAAAAAAACCTCACATTCCAAGTCTTTAACAAATTCTCACTTCAGTTTCCAGTGGGGGTTTAATTTGAGGATAGTAGAAATATTGCGGATGCTGGCATAGAAATTAAAATGCTTAATGAGCCAATACTTGTGGTCTGCAATAAAATAAAAATGAGATGTGACTTCATGACAATTTGAAACATTGTCTTGGAATACTATCACTATACTATGATGTGTATTATTATGGAATGCAACATAGCAAAAATGAGCAAAGGAAAACAGAAACAGGTATTCTCATAGTACTTTTGTGCACACTGGTCTCCAAAGAGATAACTCTTTAAGACTTTAGGGGAGAAAGTCCATTACTGAATTAATCAAACCACCATCTTCTATCTGTACTTCTACTTTATATACCCTTTACACCTGTTTAATTAATCCTAAACATGATGCTGACTGCTAATTAAACAGCCCTGGAAGTGACTGACTGAAGGTAGTAATTTGAGATAATTAGTTTTGGTTTCAAACACTCAATTTTCACACTTTATGCTCATTTTTAGAATGAGGTGGCTCATTATTATAGGCAGGGTGGGGGTTGTGTAAGGCGTTTTATTGCTGGACTCTGGGTAGCTGAGGAAGTGGGAGGATTATGTCTTCAAATAGGACAAGGAAATGGTATGGTATTATAGACATTCATATAGAATGCTCTCCTCTTCCCCAAACACACACCCTTCCCACATAAATACAATTCCTTCCAATATGAAGATTAAATTGCTGCAGATCCTACAATGTTATCCGTGGCCACATAGCCAAGTCCTCTTGAAGCAAACAAGAAAAAGTGAAGAAGTCTGTTTTGGTGTGCAGTTTGAGATTTGGAAGAGTGTCTTGCTGGATAGTTATGTACTACAAAGGCTCACAGGCTGGGGTTTAGCTCAGTTGGTAGAGTGCCACCCTGCATTGAGGGCCTGGGTTTGATCCCCAGTACTGTGTAAATGAGAGAAAGACATGGCAATCCACTCCTGAAGCAATCCCGAGACAATCAGCCATTGAAAACCCTGTGAAGGTGGTTACGAGTTGGGCCTGACTTGACAGTACCTAATAACTGTGACAACAACAACAACAAAGGCACAAAACCTAATCAAGGCAACCGAATGTTAAGACAAGGCCAATGTATCTGGCAGAAAAAGCAAAGAACAGGAAGAGGCTGTTAAGATGTTTTTCATGGGCATATAATTTTAATAAGTAAGTCGACATAGCTCTCTTCAGGAGATCAGAACCAGGACGAATTTGGGGTTAAATACATTAGACTGAATAGTCATTTTTATAGCATATATATATATATATATATATGTATATATATACATAGCCAGTAAGGATGACACATGTTGCACAGGGGCAGCACCATGGAGAGCTCCAAGCAAACTTCTGCCACTAGGTGGCTGACAGTTTTATTTATATCTTAGGAGGTTCAGTGTCACTTCACTGGCCACCAATATGGAGTAGGACTCGCTACCCTAAGGAAGGCTATCCAGATGTTTGAATGATTTTCAAAGATGTCAAAAGTGGAGTCAAAACCTCCATGTGGATTTGTAATCACCTTGCCAGAAGATGGTGAGTGGCGTTGGAACCAAGGGTGTCCAGCCTTGTGGGAAGATGGAGCTGAAACTTCTTTGACATCTTTGAGCACTAACACTAGCTGTAGGATCTGATAGGAAACAAAGTTAATTGTTTAATGTATGAGTCAAGCTTGTTTCTTCAAGCGAACCATTTGAGTTAGCACATCATGGAGTCAATGTGACCTGTGAACATTCATTCACCCACACCCCAGCATGGTAGCTAAGGAGTGATGAGATGGCTAGCCATATACATTACCCTCTCAAATTCTTGAGAAGTGGTATAAGATTCTTAGTTTAAAAAATCTAGCAACTTGTCCTTTTTATGTCAAAAATAAAGTCTCTTTTCCTAAAGAATTTATCTTCATTCTTTCCTCTTTGATTTTTTGAGGAGTTAAAAAGATTTTATTAGAGAATACATAGTTGGCTGTTCTGAAATATTTTTGTGTTATTCAAGATTATACCAATCAACAGTGAATGGACTTTCAGAACTAGAAATTTAAAATAACTTACCAAAAATACAATTTTAACATTTAAATTATATGAAGTATCAAAAAACACTCATATTAAATTCCCTGTTAGTCATTGTATAGCTTTTATGTCTTAAAGCCGAAGACAATTTCATAGGTGACCTTTTCTGATGTATGTATGTACTATCTTTCATTTTTCTCTCATTTATGTACCAGAACAGTTACATACAGAATAAAAAAGAAACAATAATAAAAAGCACAATGTTTTCCTTTGGCTTCTAAAAGAATGGGACCTGAAGCAAAAGTAAATTCTTTTTCACTACTTAACAAGTATATGCATCAGAAAAACATGAGCTCATGACCTTTTTAATTAAATTGGTGGTCCTAAAATCATATTTTGGCTTCAGGATGATATATCTTATCTAGATTTCTATTATAGCTTTAGCTGTTTAGTTTCTTGTGGTATTCCATCAGTCTACAAGATTCCTTATGGGTTGAGATAATCTGTTATTTGTTTTGCAGATACCTCAAATTAGCTATGCATCCACAGCCCCAGAGCTAAGTGATAACACCAGGTATGACTTCTTCTCTCGGGTGGTCCCTCCTGACTCCTACCAAGCGCAAGCCATGGTGGACATTGTGACGGCCCTGGGATGGAATTATGTGTCGACACTGGCTTCTGAGGGGAACTATGGAGAAAGTGGTGTGGAGGCCTTCACCCAGATCTCAAGGGAGATTGGTGAGCATATATTTACTAGATGATTGTATTTGGAGGTGACAGGTTGCTGAAGTCTGAATAACTCCAAGTGCTATCTGTCTGTATGGAATAATTAGAACTCCTACAGATGCATGACCCAGGCTGTCCACTGTAGAAGGAAGCTGGGTGTATTATAAATGATTCTATTGTTCATAGGTCTATCAAGGTGACTCTTTCATGCTAATTTAGGAACTAGAGCTCCAGACTCAGGTGAACATTTTTTGAAGTTGTCTGTTTTGAAGAGGGAGTTTGCTGGCACAATAGAGCCAATTTTAATAGATGACATACTATTTGATTGTTCTAGATGGAAGTTTACATTAGCCAGTCATTAAATTAGAAAAAAAGTCACTGGAATTTAACATCTAACACTGTAGGGATTAAGATTAGTAATTATCTTAAAGCAATACTGAAGTAGCCCCCAAGGCTATATTTAAGTAGTATTCTTAGTGTCATATTTGACTTTTTGCTTTTCTACTATTACATGAAACTCTGAAGCTTACAGTGGGATGAAGGGCAATATATAAAAATGTGGTTAGGACAAAGTGCTGATAAACTCTATCCTGGGGTTTCTTTAAAGGGCTTATTCAAATCTCTGGACATTTCACCACAGTGGATGTTTATCCATGAGGTTATATGTCAATTTGCTATTTGGAAAAAACAGAACAACATAAAATGACAGCAAAAACCAACTTACAGTGCAAATCTTGTTGCTAATTAGTCAATAATTGGTAATAACAATACTTTGTTTAAAGTGTCCATTGGCAGTTTTTCAGTAATTTTGAACCTGTAGGAAGAAATAACATTGATCAACTTACTGTCTTGTTTGGAGGCCTCAATTCGGAAAAAGATCATAGGAATGATTTGGCCTTACCCATATTTACCAGGGATGAACAGTCTAAAATCATTAAAGTAATATTTTTCCTTGAAAGACTTATAGATGCCTAGAGTCTGTCTTTCTGTACATAATAGGAGATAGAAATTTATTATGCAAAATATTTTGGATATTTAATGTTTGCTCTATGGCTGTGATGTCGTAAAAACTATAGAAGAGGCCTACCCTTGTTGGACAGATTGGGTTAATCAATTTAATTGAACAACTGTTCACATTTATTGCACCCATACTGCAATCTTTGTTCTTTGGAATTTTAACTTATATCATTATTGGTATAAAAATGATTCAAAAATTTCCACTGAACTTCATATTATCTTCTTGGACCAAAGTTCCAAACTTATCCTTAAAGGAAATGCCCATTCAGATTAAAACAATAGCTTCTGGAAGCAGGGTTAATGCATTATTAAAGCAGCTGATGTCAGTTCATACCAATGTGATAATTCAACACAAAAAGGAAACTAATGGAGTATGTATTTAAATAAGTTTTCTGCAGTGGTACTGGACATTCTTCAATGCCAGAACACATTTTGTGTGCATGAAACAGATACTATGAAAAATTCAATACAGGACATAATTTGCCAATTGTTGTGGAATCTGATAAAATGCATTGTTCTAAAAGTTAAGTGAGGGTACAATTTTATTCGTTTGACTAGAATAAGAAATGCCTAGTTTTTACTTATTAGGGAGGATTGCTACACTTTAGTAATACTGTCACATAAAAAGATTCAGATGGTACCATTTATTATTCCTGTTTCTGTCATAGTCATTAGTATGGGTGAAAATAATTTTAGGGCCTTCTGTATGCTCCTGATTAGAGCAACACATTTTTTTCTGTGTTGATGTTGTCAGTATTCTGTGACTTGATTGGCTGTCCATTCTATTTCAGTTGTCACTTATCTGGAGAATGGAGGAGGGATGGATTGTCAATTAATATGCAGAATACTGAAAAGGCCAAATTAGTACCACACTAGAGTATGCCATGGAATATATTAAATATCAAAATCATTCCTCATTTTAATGACAAAGATTTTATCTAGAGCAAAAATAGCTGAAAATTAAGCCTTTTACATGACAATGATATTAATGGGAATGGCAAATGGTGGCAACTTAACCCATTCTGAAATTATCTGATGATTCTAATGAAAATTCATTAGTTCTGTAACATTTGCTTCTCTTATTACAACATCGATGACACCTCTGTCATTATGTTAGTAGTGTGTGTTTAAAAATCTTAGTATCTTGACTAAGAAAGAGATGTACAAATTTGGTTTTTGTAGTGTCTGCCTATTAATAAAATTACATATTTTCCTAACTTGTGTAAATATAATTTCCCATTCTCTGTTCAGAATTTCTCTCTTTGGCCATACAGATTGCTAGGAAATTTCAGTGTAAATGGAAGCATCCTATGTCTTGTCTCTGATCCAGACAGATCATACTGAAATGATAATGAAAGAAAAATACATTTAGTGATAAATTACTTGTACAAGTTGATTAGAATGTTTTCCATTTTAAAAAAATCTGAGGTTTAGGAGACTAGCCTTTGTGAATGTGGGAGAATGAAGTTTATGAGTGAATAGTAGTTATGAATAGACACCAGTGATGTTTCTTCTTCTGAAGCAGAAAGAGGAGATAAAATAAATGTCCCCTTGATATTGATCTCTTGGCTATAGGATTTTTAGTAGAGAAACCAAAAAAAAAATTTTTTTTGATCAACCAATAATGTAATTTGAGTGGAGTATAGTGAATGGTAAGGCATAGGAGACAAAATTGGAAAGCTTAGCATTGTCATATAATTGAGTATTTCAAATCATAGGTCATTTTATCCTTAGTTTTCTACACAATGGAGGAAACTTCAGAGGAATGAAGGGCTCTATCAGAATATGAACTTAAGATTGTACTTAAGAGGAAGAGAGAGAGAGAGATCAGTTAGGGGACAATTTCAATATTAGTCTTGGCCTGATATGTTGTTGTTGTTAGATGCCATCGAGTCGGTATCTGACTCATAGTGACCCTACGTACAACAGGCAAAACACTTTGTCAGTGCTTCTTTGCTATTCATAGGGTTTTCAATGATGGAATGATTTTTGGGAGTGAGTTGCAGGGTCCTTCTCCCAAGCCTACAGTATCTGGTGTTCCCAGGTGGTCTCCCATCCAAGTACTAACCAGACACGGCCCTGCTTAGTTTCCGAGATCTGATGGGATCAAGTGCCACAGGCATGGCTTGATATAGGGCAGTGATAATAGAAATGGAAGAGGAGACAGTTTCGAGAGACCTTCCCAGATAGAGTCTATGGAACTTAGTGAGGGATTAAATGTAGAGTTGAGAGTAAAAAGAAATTAAAGTTGATCATAAAATTTCTTACCTGGGCAACTCAGAGAGGCAAGGACTACGCACAGAACAGACAGTGGGAAGGTTGGTTTGGAGTGGGGAACATGCGTTTGCTCATGATCACGCTGAGCAGTATACACCATTGTGAAGAGCAGTAAGGACCATTGGTCTGAACTAGGAAGGAACTGAGATGTAGATCTGAAGCTCCTTCTCACAAATTTGGCAATTGAGAAGGGTGTGGTGACTGCTGAAGTAGAACACAGAGTGAGAAGCAAATGGGGCTGAGGATAGACTCTTGGGGAAAAACTTCGATATAATCAATGGGAATAATGGCCTAAACAGCAATAGGTAGCTAAGAAGACAGCAGAGTATTCTTTCCTCTTAGTAGGTTTTTGGTCATGGGAGAGTTCTTAGTCACCTTTAAAGAAGGTTTCCACCATGGGAGGTAGTAGAATGAGGGGTTTTTTGGAAAAATTCAAGGACTTTGAGCAGCTTTTCCTAAAGAAAACAGGAACTTTTGCTAGAGGGCATAGTTGTAATTGTATGGTGCAGTTAGAGAGAACCAAGAAATGTCCTTGAGAGGGGTGTTTTACTTTCCCGGTGCTACCACAGCAAAGTAGCACGATCTGGGTGGCTTAATAAATATTCTCTTCCTCATGGCTCTGGTAGCTAGAAATCTGAAAACAAGGTGTCAGCAGGGCCATGCTGCTTCTGAAACCTGTAGGGGAGAATTCTTCCTTGCCCTTGGGACTCCTGGTATTTGCCAGCAATCCTTGGCATTCCTTGGCTTGTACATACATCACTAACGTCTCTGTCTTGATCATCACATGGGCATCTTCTACCTTCTTGTGTCTGTGCTTTCTCTTCTTATAAGAATGAAGTCATTTTGAATTAAAGGCTAGCCTTACTCCACTATGACCTCATTTTACCCAATTACCTTGGTGACGATGCTGTTTCCAAATGGTCGCATTCTAAGTTACTGGGGTTTGGATTTCAGTTCTTTATGAGCAATATTTCAACTCATTACAGGAGGTAATTGTGAAGTAAGCAGGGGAATAGCTTCCAGAACAGGGAAGGGAAGTTGGTGAAGAGAACCACAGATTAGCAAAAAGAATATGAGGATGCTAAGTAGTCAGAATGCGTTTAACAGGTAAAGGCTTGTAATGCAACCAGTTCAGAGGTTCCTTTGGAGTGTTATAGAATTCTACTTTTCTAATCTTGATGACTTATGTAGATGGGGTGTCCTAATGGGTAATTCAGTGTTCCAGACTGGAGTAGATGGTTAGCCCCAGTGTCTGGCTTTCCCAGGGTTCAAGGGAGTCAAGAGCTTCCCAGTAGGGTTGCTGTGAGCACTGAAAATATGAATGTGAGCTGGCTGTTCAATGCCTTGCTTTGTGTAGTTCCAAAAGCTTCTCTCTCTCTTTTTTATATCACCTGGAAAATTATGGACATCCTGAGAATCCTTTCTTGCCTAATTTATTTTTATTTCCCCTTTTGGTCTCTTTTGGCTGGAGGAAAGGGAATAGCATAGTTGCTGCTGGTTAAGACTTATTCATCATCCATGTTACACACCCTCACTTGTTAGGACCACAGTCCACTATTTGTCTTGTTTTAATTATTCAATATAATGTTTCATTGATATTGTAATAAAACAATGCTGATGATATGCTCTCCTGCTTTTGCATCATAAGCTGTGTGGTTTGTAGCTCATGGCTCAATAAATAATTTCCTTGAGTCTTTAGACAGGCTCTTTCACTTCTTTGTCTTACCTGATTATACCATTTTTAAAAGAAGTCAGGGAAATACATGTTAATGCCACCACTACCATTATAAGAGGCAAGGAAGGTAAAGCTTTATCTTTGAAGATAAAAGGAATTTGTGAAAGCATGGTATCTTTCTGTTGTGGATTTGCATAGTATGGTGACACACCTCTTTTAATCAGTCATGGTATTTGTGAATGGCTGATTGAAGATGACAGGGCTTCAAGTCATCATCACGTACATTATGGGGGAAAAATAGACCCAAATCTGTCAAATCTACTATATGTGATTTTTTTTCTAATTTGCAAATGCTGGAAGCTTGTGACTACTGTCTGACATGTGTTCAGAATCTTAAAATCTCAGTGCTGGAAAAGAGCATAGAGGTCATTGGAGTGGCAGATTCTGTTTGAAATGTTAATGTAATGAACCAATTTAATTAATTAATTTTTTGAACAGATTTTTAAACAGTTGAGAATGATTTATTTTTGGTGAGGGTCAAAGCAATAACGTTAGAGAAATCTTATTCTTCATATACAATTTAGAAGTGCCCACTGATCATTTTTTTTAAACCTAGTATTTTAAAAGAAAGCATCCCCCCCCCCCCGGGGTTATAAACAAGAACCAAGTTTCTATTAACTGAAATGGATTCACTTTAAGATTAAAATAAGAATTTTCAATGACAGAAAAGAATACATAAAGAGCAGATTTCCCCCTCAGATGTTCATTGCTTTGGAAAAATGACTTCCAGCAGGCAAAAATCAATTTGACAAAAGTGTTAATGTTGTAAAATACTATGAATGAAAGGAAACATTTTAATTCAATTGAAATTTTTTACTTTATATTCCTACAGCTGAGTTCCATTGATAACACCACATTTCAAGTTGCAAATCACATTTAATTAATATTAACTCCAGGTAATTGGCAAGAATAACTTCAAAGGAGGGCTGAGGAAATTGTAAATTGGAACTACAGGTGCAGCAGTACTGTGGAAGTATATATGATTTCAAAAATTACAGCAGAACCTGATCAAACAGAGTATCATTTCAAAGGTGTTATTCACTCTGGCCTTTCCTAATATTTAGGGCTTAGTAACTGCCATGTATCAGTATCTGTTAATGTGAACTAGCAAATAGCATTCAAATAAATGCTTTATAATCTATAATTCAAATGCTATAATTAAGTTTTTTTGTAAGAAATGGTAGTTTGATGCAATGGAATCCATCTTGGAATCAGAAGAACCTCTTTAGATCTCTTTTCTAATTATAAGTCTTTGTTAATATCCTTCTCTGAGGATTAATTTTTTTTTTGTAAGATGGGGACCGTCTACTCATCAAGTGATCATCAAGTGACATAATACTTATGTTTTTTTTTTTAAATAAACTCCAATGTGCTATTTAACATCAAGTATGGAAGGAATGGGGCTGGGATTTAGCTCCAGTGGGTAGAGCGCTGCACTGCAGTCTCTGAGGTCCTAAATTCAATTCCCAGCACCGCAAAAATGGGAGAAGGACCTGGCAATCCACTCCCAAGGCAATCCCAAAACAATCCGCCATTGAAAACCCTATGAGGGTCGCCATGAGTCGGATACCGACTCGACGGCACCTAACAACAACAACAACAACATGGAAGGAATAACAATAAGAGAGACTTCTTCCCCAAGGCATGACAAGGCTGTATATTAATACAAGGATGGAAAGTGTGATTGCCTGGTGTATAGGATATTTGAACTGACAGAACTTAGCTTGATTTTCTAATTGCCTCTCAACTTAGCCATAAGTGGTAGTTGTTCATGGAAGATCAGGGAGGGGGATTTGGAGTGCCTCCTGACTACCAGCCCTTTCCTTCCTCTTTGCTTGTTCTCTACCATATCCATGGCAGGTATTCTACCCCAAGTCTTATTTTTGTCACCCTTTATGGTTGAATGTTAACTATGTCACCTGGCAGTTGCCTTTGCCTGGGTCCATTTGGTTGTCACTTTAACAGGGCTGAGATTTTAGTAAAGTATGTGGTGGCTTGCCTAATCCTTAGCAAATGTGCTTGCATGAGTCCCTGTGATACCACTTGCCACTCTAATCATATTGCTGAGTTCTTTGTGTATCACTTCCACCCAAATGTGCTTTTCTTAATGGAAGGACTACCCAATGCCCAGCAGAGTGCCTGACGTATAGCAGGTGCCTCATGAATTTTTATTGAATGGCCATTGTTATCACATTCATGGTTGTGATGGTCATATGAGGCTAGAGGATAGGCTTGCTCAGCTCGGAGAACTGAAAGGCAAAGATGTTTTCAACAATGGCTTATGCATTGCATTTGCTAATGTGTAATCTATTAGGGAAACTTCAAGGGCTTCCATACTGTTAAGCCATATATATATATATATATGGCTTGCCTGCAGCTGTAGCCCTGTGGCATCCGATCCCGTCAGATCTCGGAAGCTAAGCAGGGTCAGGCCTGGTTAGTACCTGGATGGGAGACCGCCTGGGAATACCAGAAGTTGTAGGCTTGGGAGAAGGACCTGGCAACCCCCTCCCAAAAATCAACCTGCCATTGAAAACCCTATGAACAGCAGAGAGGCACTGACAATAGTGTTTCCCCTGTTGTACAGAGGGTCGCTATGAGTCGGATACCGACTCGACGGCACCTAACACCACCAACAACAATATATGGCTTAACATTTATACATACATACTTTTTACTGGAAAATACCAAAGTCAATAATCTATAAATTTAGCCCAACCCTAATGCCTTAGCCAAACAGCACTGGAGAGTGATTAAGAGCTTCTCACTGGTTAGGCTTGAGTCCTAGATCTGTCTGTTGGCCCTTGGATAACTTCATCATATTGTGCCCCAATTTCCTTATCTGTTGTTGTTGTTGTTATTGTTGTTGTTGTTGTTGTTAGGTGCCCTCGAGTCAGTATCCGACTCATAGCGACCCTCATAGGGTTTTCAATGGCTGACTGTTTAGGGATTGCCTTGGGAGTGGATTGCCAGGCCCTACTCCCATTTTTGTGGTACTGGGAATTGAACTTGGGACCTCAGAGACTGTAGCGCAGCGCTCTACCAACTGAGCCAAATCCCAGCTCCTTATCTGTAGCATGACTATATGATTGTATAAGAACTGTGTGAGGTTATATGTAACAGTGGGTGGCTCTGGTAAGTGCTAGACAACCGTCAATTTGAGATTATTATTATTATTATTATTATTATTATTATTATTATTATTATTACAGAGTCTCACTATGTAACCCAGGCTGGCTTCAAACTCACAATCCTCTTGCCTCAGCCTCTTCAGTGCTGCGGTTACATGTGTGTGTCACCATACCAGACTCCACTTTGTGTTATGTTAGAAGTCTATCCTTGAAACAAATGGCCTTGAATAAATGGTCTTACTTCCCTGATCCTCTAACCAGTTTGCTTAGTGATCAGAAGTCAGTGTTCCTACTACTGACCAACCCTATTACTATTTTTTTCTTAGTATGAAAAATATATTACTGAGATAGTGTTGGCATATAGTTGAATACATGAATTAATTAAGTATAGTCAGCATTGTCTCACCTAATCTGCCTGCTCTTTTTCCATTTTGAACCTTCCAGATATTAATTTGTTCGGCCAGCATTTATAGCACACCCATCATGTATCAGGCCATATTTGTGTAGGTTTTCAGGATACAGAGATGAATCATGGCCTCTGCTTTCCAGCAGGTCACTATCACTGTGTTCAGAGAACACAGAGATACAAACAAGTGATTATAGATAAATGTGACCATTGCCTTAATGGAGGCATCATTTAGAGGCATTTTCCAAGAGCACCAGGTCCAAGAGAGGGCATCTTTCAGTTCATGTGACAAAATGACAGGGCATGAGACCATGAGGGCTGGGGGTGGCAACGGGTGGACTCCAAGCTCAAAAGGAGTGCACAGCGTGGTATGAGTTAAGTGAATTTACATACTTTCAGCAGAAATAGTTTTCTGAGGAAAGGAAGCGGTACAAAAATTGAATGTAGAATATGATGTCACCTTTGTAATGTAATGTATATTTTTGAAATGTTTAATATGCATACAATACAGTGTTTGACAATTTTTATTTATTTATTCTCCTACTGGTGATTGCTCAGAGATTCCACCTATAGACTGCCAGTCCATGATTTGCCCTGACAGTATTAGTCACTGTTTTCCTTGATCATTCCTACCCAGCATCACCCATGCCCTTTGAGGCACTTTCAGTTTTACTCATTTTCTGAGAGTGAGCTACATTCAAAGGTTTATCGCAGCTTCAACCCACAAGTTGCTAGTGTTTGGAATGATTTTGGCATCAGTGACCTGTCATATGGATGATCCCTGGGTTCTCTATGTTACTGCAAACTTAGAGTGTTGGCCTACCTTGACCTCCATTCCCTACCTTGTGTTCCATATCCTTGGTGATGGCTTTAATCCCAGACTCTGGTCTCCTACTTCTGGGCCACAACATACCCCCTATTTCTTGTCAGCTCTCACCTGGGTGGAAGCATCTGATTGTTTATACTCTCACACAGTGTGACTTTGCATGAAGTCATTGAGCAGAAACCTGATTTTGTCCTGGCCCCTAGTATGTACTGGAGTCTTAACTGTGGCTAGTTTGTTATCTTTCCATTGTTCCTGCCCTTTTATTATCATAGTCATAGATAGGAAGCTATGAATGAATAGAAATGAATTCCTTAGAATAAAAGAATTCAGTCTCAGATGATGCTTTGAGTCTGTTTCAGAGATTCCTGTGCAAATGCTTATAAAGGGCCAGAATCTATCACATCATCAATGTGGTCTCTGTTTCAGGTTTTCTCCTGTTATATAACTCCCATTGCCAACTGCGTTAATTTCCTAGGGCTGCTATAACAAAGTACCACAAGTCAGGTATGTTTGAACAACACAAATATATCGTGCTATGGTTCTGGAGGCTGGAAGTCCAAGATGAAAGTACCAGCAGGATTGGTTCTTTCTGAGGACTGTAAGGAAGAATCTGTTTGATACCTCTCTCCTGGTGATATTTTGCTAACAATGTTTATCATTTCTTGGTGTGCAGAAGCAGCACTGTGGTCTCTGCTTTCATCTTCACACAATGCTCCTCCCCCAGTGTTGTGTGTCTGTGTATAGAGAGAAGTTTGTCCAAACTTCTCTCTATTTACAAGGACATCAATCATATTGGATTGCTCTTGTTAGGTACTGTTGAGTCAGGTCTAACTCATAGTGACCCTATATACAACACAACAAAATAGTCCCAGACACTGTGCCATGCCCGGTACTATTGTTAGTGCTTCTCTGCTATTCATGGGGTTTGCAGTGGTGGATTGTTTTGGGAATGGATTGCCAGGTCTTTCTCCCTAGCATGTAGCACCTGATATTCCCAGGCACTCTCCCATCCAAAGACTAACCAGGCTGACCCTGCGTAGCTCCTGAGATCAGGTGAGATCAAATGCCAGCGTAATATGGCTGCAGACTCACATTGGATTAGGAGCTACAATATGATTTCATATTAATTTAATTAAATATGCAATGGTTCTGTTTCCAAATGAGGCCAAATGCTGAAATATTAAGGGTTAAGACTTCAAAATATGAATTATTAAAGGCACAACTCAATCCATAACACTAGCTATGGTTATGGATTGAGCTCTGATTGAAGGAATTCTGTCCCTGAACTGAGCCCACATTTGTACTAGTCTTTTGGGTGTAATTTTGGGCCTTTGACTACCTGATTTCTCCTGTAAGGTCAGCTTATGCAGTCAGGCAAGCAAGCCCCTTTTCCACTTGTTCTTGCCAAGTGGTCCTGCACACTTTAGAACTAAATGCTTGAGTCATGACAAGAGTATGCTTCCCCCTGGGCTTAACCCCAAAGAAATCACTTTGCTTTATTATCCTTTCCAAAGACACTTCATTGTTCAAGGCATTCTTTTTGGAAACTCCCGCACAAGATGGGAGCTTTAAGGTGCAATCTGTATTGATTGAGGCACATAACATAAAAATACCCTTCTGCAGAAATGAAGCAACATCAGAATTCATTTATGTCATTTTATAGGCCTTAAAAGAGTTGGCCTGAGAATTAGAAGTGTGTTTTCCCAGTTTACTTCATAACTTCTCAGCTAAGCAACAATTATAGTTTCCTTAAAAATAAATGGCTCAAGAATAATAAAATCAGAAGGCTGTAAGATGAATAGTTGATTGAAATAGGTTGCCAATTATTCCAAGGGTTATGTCCCCCGGCAAACTGTGCTCATGAACTCTATTCTCCAGCATCTGAATGTTTAACAGATCCAGGGCTCCTTTCTTTGCTTCTTTCACTGCTACCTGACCAAAACCAAAGTCATTTTATGATTCACTGAGGGCCCCATGAGGGGAAGGGAGAGGAGAGAAAGTGAACCTCAAGTCAGCACATTTTGTTTCCTGTTAACAGCTCTGGGAAGAAGTTTGGTCAGGAAAGGAATTTCAAGTAATGATTTAAACATGTCTTCTGGCAGTTGTAGCAGTGAGGGGAAAAAAATGCCTCTTGTAGCAGCTCAGACACACTTCCAAGGCCATGGGACACCCAGCCATGTGACCCAGGAGTCACATTTGCATCATGTATCATGGCTGGCATGCACAAAATTGGGCTATTAAGGGAAACCAGGATGTTCAGAGTACGTTGCCAGGCTTTGGTTTTGTACATCATGGAGGGCAATCACTGTGTTCTCAAAATGTTTGATGTTATTGCCAGAGGGAAACCTATGTTAGATGAAACTATTTGTGAGAGCTGATATGACATTTCATTCAACAAATGTTTGAGCCCCAACTATGTGTTGAGGCCTTATTCTAGGTGGTAGGAATATGATCCTAAGGAGACAGACCTGATTCCTGACCTCATGGGGTTCCTAGTCAAGCTTACTGTCTTTATATATGTTGTGTCCTTTTAGTCCCATGTCCCTCTAGGCTACAGGAGTTTAGCCTAAGCCTATAGAGTGAGATGCCTCAGACTGAAAGACTGAAAAGGCTGAGACAGTGCCTTCCTCTGTCACACCTGCAGCTGGATCCTGTAGGTGTTCTAAAGATGCTGAAGTTCAGTTGATGCATCCACGGTATACTAGGGGAAAGGGACAGACACTTGAAAGAAGCCATGCATGCTTACGTTTGTGTGGGCATCTACAGAGGGAGAGGCCTGGACTGAGGAAGGAGATAGGCCAGCTGACCAGGTGCAGATGTGTGGGAGTGACGCTATGTGCAGGCAGGGTACAGAATTCCACTCAGACGTGCAGATCGTACATCAGAGATTTTGGTCCTGGTGATGACCTGAGCAAACTGCAACATGACATGTGATTTATACTTGACACATCTCAGCCTGTAATGGTTCCTCTTCCCCATGTTTGCCTGGCTAATATTTCCTTGCCCTTCCACTGTTGGTTATTTCCAGAAAGGCTTCACTGTTCTCCACCTCCTTCTTCCAGCTAATTTAAGTTTCTCTTCCAGGTGTTGAGTCAAATGAAAACTACTTCAGACTTGGATAAAGAGACACTTTATTCAGAAGAAATACTATTATAATAGAATGTTCCAATTTCAGACTTCTGTGGCCATCACAAAACGGAAGAGAAATGGCATCCTCTTCTATAGGGTAGAGAGAGAGAGGCAAAAGCTCAGTAGAATAGTTAAAGGGATGTTTGAACATGACCACCAGGATCTGACAAGACAGCTTCCTGTTGTGGTCAGCTAATTCTCACCAGAAGCATATACGGGGGACACATAACAGTTTTTAGGCTTTGCTCAGGTTTAGAGAAAGCAGAGTTCAGGGATGGTGGGAAAAGGAGAATCCTGATTAAGATTCTGTCCATGCAATGGAGAGCATAAGAAGTGGACCATCGTGAACACTTGTACAGGACCCTGCAGGTATTTTATCCCTTCATGTTTTAAGTACTTTTATCTCTTCAGAGGTGGAGAGAATAACTTTTTAAAAATCTTTGTAGAGTTGCAAGATCTAGATGATGCTCTAAGAATGCTCATTGAGTGAGTGAATAAATGGGCATATGGAAAGTGGGTGGATCCTGGATACAGGACATCAGGAAGCAGGTGGCTTCGGCAAAGGTAGATGGAACAAGGTGTGAGTCTACATGAAAAAAATTCTGTAGCAGAAGTGAGTTCAGCATCACATTTTCCCTGGTGGCACTTGAGAGCCCTGGGCTCCAGGGCCATGGCTTGTTCTACAACAGAAAGGTACCTAGGAAGTAGTGAGAGCCTGGAATCAGAGTCTAGGGCCAGGTTTAAGTTGGGAAACAGAAGCATATATGACAGCAAGTCCCATTGCCCAAATTGCTACACTTGACTTGAGAAATAGAATCAGATGGGGGATTTATAGTTCCATTGGAAAAAAGCTAAGTTAAAGACCAGAGCTCTGGTCCACCGGACAGATAGGGTTGATGCAAAAGTCAGGAAGAAGGTTAATCTACTGAGTATATTACTCCTCTTTTAACTGGCTTTGAATGTTCCAGATATAGACACGTGTGATGTGATTCCTGACTGCAGGATGTTCTAAGGTCCAGATCTTCTGCTCTTTAGAGTCAGACTCGAGGCTCTGGGGAGCTTATTCATCATCCATGCAATGCATGGTTGATGCTTGTATGAAATTCCAAGAATTATGTTAGGTGCTGAGAGTCTGGTCCCTGGCCTCTAAGGCCTTAGATTCTGATGAGAAGACTGATTTAAAAAAGAAAAAAGTGAGCACATAATAATTATAGATTGTGTCTTATTAGGACAGAAACAAATGTATGCTTATGGTATATTTGAGAGACAGGCAGGAAACCAGGGTGGCTGGAATCCAGCAAGGGTGGCAGCACATGAGATGTGCAAGCAAAGGCTGATTGGTTCCAGCTGGGCAGGCCATGCAGGAAGTGGAGATGTTACTCTCATGCAATGGGAAGTCTTTGTAGGGGTTTGGAGAATGATATGGTATTACTGAGGCTTTAAGAAGATCATGTGCAGAAACTGGAATGCAGGGGGAAGATGGAAGCAGAAGTTGATTTAGGAATTTATTTCATGTCTCCAGGCAAGGGTGGGTTGTCTTGGGTCAGAGTGGGCATAAAGGAAGGAAGTATGTGAATTGGCATTGGTGCAAGTAAAGAAAGGGTCCCAACCTGGAGGACCAAGGTCATTTGATGCTGTGAGGATTTATGGCTTTGAATCAAAATGCAGTTAACAATGAAGTATGTCTGGAGCCCTGAGATGGGGATGGGTGTATCTAGAATGCCTACGTGGCTCCCCTGGATGGAAAACTCAGGTTGGACATCAGGTGAAATATTTCCTGGAAAAATTTCCCTTTAACTGGTGCTTTAGTAAAAAAGAGCTAAAGAGGTAAATGCCCCCCAGGGTGTTTTCTTTTTAAATAAAACCCATTTAGAGATCTTTATTGCTATTTTTTCCTAGGTGGTAGGAGGAACTGGAATTTAGAGTGTTTTTCTTAATAGCTCTAAACATTTCCCCCTTAACTCATATTTCCTGTTCCTTGTTTTTTTTTTTTTTTTTTTTTTTTTTTTTTTTTTTTTTTTTTTTTTTTTTTTTTTTTTTTTTTTTTTTTTTTTCACTCGTGTTACTGATTCATTTTAAGGCTCACTAATCATTATACAGTTTTCTGGACATTTTTGCGGCTCATAATACAGTAGTGATTCTGGAATCACTTCAGGGCCCCCATAGTCAAAGGTCATAAGAATGGGTGATCTGACACTTTTGTTTCTAGAAATTAGGTTTAGTGTGTCTTTTCTTAGCATCCCATCTCCTCAGAGCTCAGAAACTAAGCAGAGTTGGGTCAGGTTAGTGCTTGGATGGGAAACTACCTGGGAATACTGGATGTTATAGGCCTGGGAAAAGGACCCAGAAGCCCCCTCCTGACACAATCAGCCATTGAAAACCCTATGAATAGCAGAGAAGCACTGACATAGTGCTGGGCAAGGCACAACGTCCGATTGTGTTTTGTTCGCTGTACTTAGGGTCGCTATGAGCTGGACCCAACTCAGTGGGACCTAACAACAACAACAACTTTTGATTTATTAATTCCAACACAGTCCATATTCTTCTAAATGTCAATTATTTGCTTATGAAAGTCCCTAAAAAGCCTCAGTGTAAGTTGGAGTTTCTCCTAGGTCTCTCTCTTTCTCTATCCTATTGTCCCAAATTTAAGGATCTTTTTAGATAATTCCTTGAAAGGAGAGGGAACTGATATTTATTAGTGCCGAAGTAACATCTACCATTCAAAATTTTACTACACTTTGAGGAAGATATTATCCCCATTTTACAGATGACAAAATCAAGGCTTAAAAATAAGTATGCAATAGCCTAGTTAGTAAGAAGTGGTAAGGCGCACAAACCCAGGGCTCACTCATCCCAATGTGTATGTTCTTTTACTGCCTCTTGTTATTTCTCTTTTGAGCTTGCCCATTTTGGTTTCACCAGTCACCCTTGCTTCATCAAGCTGCAGGGAGGTCAAAGAGACAATGCTGTATATGCAGCCAATTTTCTTGCTTTTGCTTCCTTCCCCACTAACCCATTGTGCTCTTGTGCTGCACCTTAAGACCTAAGCATTTTCTAATGTGCCTGATCGACCCCTCTTCCATCTGCTGGAAAGTTGCATCCACAGTAGCCACCAGCAGTGCCTTTCATTCCTTAGGACCCAGTAGGAGCCACACTCTCCAGTGAAGTCTCAGATTCCCTGAGTAGTTTTCTTTGAGCTTGTCTCTGTGATTGCAGCACTTTGTATGTGTCTTTAGTAAAGAAAGCATTTATTTCACTGAATCAGGACTTAATGAGGAAATTACGATCCAGAACCTGAAAAAAGCCTAGGGATTAGTCTGACTTCTGCTGGGCTCACCTCCATAGTTTAAAATGAAGTTGAAGGAATATGTCTTGCTCCAGGGTGGGGTCTGCTTTTTAGTGCATGGGCTCTATTCTGGTTATTGCTTTATGGTTGGAAGACAGCCACCTTCAGTGTAGGCTTAAATATGGCCAGGTTAGTAACTATATGAGTTTTCTAGAGCTTCCTTAACAAATTAGCACACACTGGGTGGCTTAAAAGAACAGTGATTTATTTTCCCACAATTGTGAAGCCAGAAGTCTGAAATCAAGGTGTTGGTAGGGCTGGCTCCTTATAGAAGATCTGAGGGAGAACCACGCCTCTGTCCTAGCTTTTGGTGGTACCAGCAATTCTTGGTATCCCTTGCTTGCATCTGCTTAACTCTAATCTCTGCCTTTACTGTTACATTATCTTCCTCTCTGTGTGTTTGTGTCTTCTTTTTCTGTCTAAGAATACATGTTGTAGGATTTAGAGTTCCCTCTAATCCAGAATGCTCTTATCTTGAGTTCCTTTCCTTAACTATATCTGGAGACATTCTTTTTCAAGTAAGGTCACATTCTGAGGTTCTAGGCAGACATATCTTCCGGAGGGTAATATTTAGCTTACTCTGGCAACTTTAGTGGAAAGGGTGTGCTTATATTCCATTTGAGCCAGCAGAAGTCCCAGACATGGCTCCCACTGTGTGCCAGGTGATGACTGCTGAATGATGAAGCAATGTGGCCTGCAGAAGGTGCTATTCATGTGGCTACGGTTGGGCCATATTCACCTCTGGAACTATGAAGAGGAAGATGGAGTGGAACTATGAAGAGGAAGATGGAGTGAACACCACTTGAAGCATATAATCCAAGCCAGAGTTGGGTTATTCCTCAAAACTAAACTGAGGTGCTGTTCTAAAGCCAGGAGAAAAGACTCCCTGGCAGGAGAACTGCGTAGATGTCTGCAGCACACACTGCAGTGTCATTCTGTTGACATCTCTGCTTTCTCCCTAGACGGTGACCTTCTCAGGGGTATGAGCAACCTGGTCTTACTTATCAGTGCCTGAGGCATGATAAAAGCTCTATCAACATATGTTAAGTCACAGAGACCAAAATTCCCCTGAAAAATAGGATCTAAATGTGACCATGAATCATAATATTTGTTAAAAATAGTCTTGGCCTCCCTGTAAATGACAACAAGCAAGCAGTTTCAAGGAGAAGAAAAGGATCCTGTTGAGGCACTTGCCTCTACTCTGAGTGGCTCAGAATTCTGTCCTGCCTTCTTCAGACCTAGTGATGGGAATCACAGAAAGTAACCTAGGGGCTTCATATTCATGAACGGGGCTATGTCTCCCTACTAGTGTTTATCTGTAGCACAATGTAGACTCTGCTTACGTCCATCATCATTTCTCTGAGTTCAATCAGTCAAAATAGCACAAATCACCTAATAGTTCTAAGGGAATTTCTCAGCAATGGGTCAATTTTGACCACTAGCTATTTGGATAGCAATCAGAGGCACTTGGGTCAAAAGGGAAAAACTAGACATTTTGAGTCTCATAAACCTGGCTGAATCCTTTATTTTCAAGGAAGATATTTTAGTTCTTTTGTTGCTTTGTTGTGGTGGTGGTTAGGTGCCACTGAGTCATGTCTGACTCATAGCAACCCTCATAGGGTTTTCAAAGGCTGATTTTTTTAGGATGCTTCAGGAGAGGATTGGCAAATCCTCCCATTTTTGTAGTACAGGAGATCCAACCAAGGGCTTTAGAGAGTACAGAGTGGCCCTCTACCAACTGAGCTAAACCCCAGCCCTACTTATTGCTTTAGAAATCAACAATTTTACTTTTCTTTTTTTAAAGTTAAAACATAGAATTCTGTGTGACTGTCAGAAAGCATGGAAGTCTTATGCATTCTTTTTGTGAGTACTAAAGAGAATGGGCACTCTGGGGAAGTCCTGCTTGAAAGGTGACTTTAAACCTGTAAATGTAATTGGCATATTGAGTACGTGTGACTCCATTGTACAACTTCTTTATTTTAATATTGTAACATCTTTATTTTTTGTTACTTATTTTTTGAGGGGAGAATTCTAAACATGAGAACTACCCTCAAAAAATTTTTAAGTGTTCAATACTCTATTGTTGACTATAGGTACATTGCTATACAGATCTCTAGAGCTTATTTATCTTGCTTGGCTGAAACTTTATACTTGCTGATTAATAATTCCTCATTTCCTCTTGCCTGTAGTCCCTGGAAATTGCCATTCTACATTTTGATGCTATGAAACTTAGCTTTTTCTAACACCTCATTTAAATGGTATCATGTACTAGTTGTATTTCTGTAGCTGGCTTATTTCACTTAGAACAATGTCCAAAAGGTTTAGCTTCTTTGATGTTAGCACCTTCTTTATTTTTCTTCTTCCTGTGGTCAACATATGTGATGGTCTACATACCCCGCCCTCTGAACTGGAAGATAACTTGATTTCATATTTTTAGTCCTCTGGTCATTTTTAAATATATAAGAAATCACATTTTAGTCATTAAAGTGTCTAGACATTGAAGTTCAGTTGGAGTGATTTCTCCCCTCCCACAGCTTAGGGCTGGAACCCTTTGTACACAGGCTGGCTTCTTCTCTGCTGCCTGTTTCTACTCTTTTTTTCTCTTGCCTCGTCTGCCTGTCCTGTACTGACATCCTCTCATAGTTAAGGAAGTACTCAATGGCAGAGCTATTTCTGGTGTGAAACGGCTATTATACCTGTCCTAAACTAGAGGTGTTTTCTTCTCTCCATCCCTGTTTATTTTTTCCTTGGAGAAACTTTGGTTTTCTCCCTGGCTTTTGGCATCAGGACCTCCATGTGGGCCAACATATGCTTCAGGTCTTGATCTCAGCCACATGAACTTGTGAGTTCAGCTTTTCTCTTCCTGGCTTGTAAACAACAAGCTGGAGGTAGAACTTGATTAATTAAGGTGGAACAAGAGCAAAATCTGGTTTCTTTCAGTTATGCTACAACTGGCAATGTCTCTTGGTCACACTCAGTAAGATGCATTGAGCACCAGCTGTGAGCGAGGTACTGTGATAGGCACTGGAGAGGGGCATAAAGATGGATGTGAAAGGACAGTTACCCTTAGGGATCTTAGAGCCAAAATGAGAAAATAAAGGCTGGATAGAGGGGCAGTCCCTGAGCTAGGCAAGTGCAGAAGATGATTGGTACCAGCTAGGGGCATCCTAAGGTAGCCTCTATGAAGAGGAAGCGTTGGGTTAGGTACTAAAGAAAGAAGAGGTGCACATAGATGGAGATTGGGGAGACAGATAAAAACCTTTGAAACAATGTGTGCTCTATAGAGTAAATGATTTTCATTGATGATCAGTCAAGATTGCTTTGGAATTGGGTACTTAATTCTTTAAATTATAAAAATAAAAATTAGTTTGCTTCTTTTGAGAAAAACACCTTTTTTTCCCCTGTTCTCAATTTTATGAACCATAGGGACCTGCTCCATCAACAGAACTTGTTTGTGGGTTCCCAACATTCTTGTATTGTTTCATCCTGTACATTTTCTATATTAATGGTGATAAAGATTTGTTACTCTGTTCTTACTCTGAAACATTCAGTGGTCTGAATTGTCATTGTCATTGGAACTGTGGCCTTCTTCTTGCTAGCCTTCATTCATAGTGGTTCCTAAACAGAGAACAGAGGGGGTGGGCATGTTAGTGATGAGACAGAAATGCTGGTCAATACCCTCAGACTTGGCCAGACTAAGTGAGGCCTGGATGCCTTGTGTCTTCAACGATGGCCTTCTCTTCCTTTCTGTACCTGTGACATAATTATGCCATGGCTTTATTTTAATGATTTCTAGAATCCAAAAGGGCTAGAGTTTAGCTCAGTTGGTAGAGCACTGCTCTGTGTTCTCTGATGATCCAGATTTGATCCCCAGTACCCTGAAAATGGCAGAAGGTTGTGGCAATCCATTTCCAAAGTAATCCTGAAACAATCAGCCATTGAAAACCATATGAGGGTTGCTATGAATAGGACCCGACTCAATGGCACCTAACAACAACAGAATCCAGAGTTTATTACAACCTCGTGTTCCCAGATTATCTATGGTATTATGATTAGAAAGAACTGTAAAGCTACTCTCTTTGATGAAAGTGACCTGTGGTTCCATGTATTGTTTACTGTAACAAATTTGTACCCCAAAGGGTGTACCTGAAGTTCCCTTGGTTTACACCTACAGTTCAAGTACTTATATGCTCAGCTGTGGGAGACAACAAGAGGACTTCTTTTTAACTTATTTCCTTAAAATATTTCGACTGTTAACCTGTTTTGTATCTGAAGATCCTAGTGTTTGTAAACATTTTGAAGGGATGGCCTAGTCTCTCTCTGTCTTTTCTCAAATCTTCTTTGGTTACCAATGTTTCCTGAAGGTTGGGAAATTTGTCTTTTTAAGCCCTGAAAGGCAACAAACAAACAAACAAACAAAATGTAATTTTAAGTTTTCTGAGGAGAAATGGAGTTACTGGCTATTTCTAGGTAGCACTAATGTTTTATAAGACCTATGCTACATTATGCCTGCAGCTGTAGCCCTGTGGCATCCGATCCCATCAGATCTTGGAAACTAAGCAGGGTCAGGCCTGGTTAGTACCTGGATGGGAGACATCTGAGAACACCAGAAGCTGTAGGCTTGGGAGAAGGACCTGGCAACCCCCTCCCAAAACTCAATCTGCCATCAAAAACCCAATGAACAGCAGAGAGGCACTGACAATAGTGTTTCCCCTGTTGTACAGAGGGTTGCTATGAGTCGGATACCAACTTGACGGCACCTAACAACAACAACAACAACAACAACAACAACGCTACATCATGAGTGGGCTGGGATTTAGCTCAGTTGGTAGAGCACTGTGCTGCAATCTCTGAGGTCCCGAGTTCAATTTCCAGCACCCTAAAAATGGGAGAAGGTCCTGGCAATCCACTCCCAAGGCAATCCCAAAACAATCAGCCATTGAAAACCCTATGAGGGTCACTATAAGTGGGATACTGACTCGATGGCACCTAACAACAACAACATACTACAGTATGAAGTATTGGATACTTCTTTTCACTAGGGAGAGAGAAAAACAACAAATGTATTTGCTAAAAGTTTGCATCTCTGCTAAGAACCCCACTAAGTGAGTAAAGGACTTGGTCTCATATGTCCAGGTATGATGCTAGAGGTTCAGGTTACCAAAAGGAACAGAAGCCAATACTGTCTCCCAGGGATTTAGTGCAGATGGGGAGTTACTTCCAGTAATTAGAAAATTCTGTACCATTGAGTCTGGGTGGAGAGGCATGAAGGCATTTTGTCCAGAGATACCAGGAAACACTTTCACATAGCAATGATGTTTGAGTTGATTTTGGGAAAAATGAAACTGACATTTGAAGCAGAAAGAAAATAGCATTTGCATAAATTTAAAACCAAGAAAGGACATGGCAATTTCAAGAGAGTGAAGAATTTTTTGTAAGGTGGGCTGCAAGGAGCATAGGATTTATGGGAAGATGGCATGAGATGAACCTGGATAATAAATGGCAACAGGATTGTACAGGAACTTTTCACCAAACTAAGGAGATAGGGCTATTGAAGGATTTAAAACAGGGTGGCAGCATGAGCAGATTTGTGTTTTTGGGAGGTTCCTCTGACAGCAGGCTGAAAGATGGACGGAGAGACTCCATCCATCTGTAGGCCACGGGATGAGTTAGTAGGTTATCGCAATAGTCCAGGCAACAAATGACAAGGCCTTAAATAAAGCTGTGGTAGAGAGAATGGAGGGGAAGTGACAAATAGGAAATAGAATCAATAGGTCTTTGCAAAGTACTTGGGTACACAGAGGGGAGAAAGGAGAGTCAGGGACAAGTCTCAAACTTTTCTCTTGGGCACCTATGAGGGTGATTCTCTTACTAACCAAAATGAGTACTCTGGGAAGTATTTTGAGATGAACTAATATTAAAAAAAAATACTCAATACTTCATTCTATGAAGTGTACCACAGTGATAGTTAATTTTTGTTTAGACCATATTGCCCAGATAGGTGTTGAAACATTATTCTGGATATTTCTCTGAGGGTATTTTGGATAAGACTGACATTTAAGTTGTTGGGCTTTGAATATGCAGATAGCTCTCAACCATGTGGGTGGGCCTTATCCAATCAATTGAAGATCTTAACAGAACAAAAGATTGACCTCCTCTAAGCAAGAATCTATTGGCCCCATTTCTCTGGAGAACCCTGAGGAATGCAACAGGCTGTGGGGCCATGTCATCTGCATTTGAACTTGCTCTCACACTTGCCCATGACTGCATTGTGACAATGTGGCACAAATGGCTTCTCTTAGCCCTACCTGCCTCATCTGTACACAGAACATAAAATGTTCTTCACCTCATATGGTTTTTGTGACAGTTAAAAGAGAAAACCCATGTAAAGTTTGAAGCTTAGGGTCTAGTATGCAGTAAGCTGTTAAGAAATGTTTACCATTATTATTATAACCAAGGAAATACACATGAATGTTAATGACTAATAACTGCTCAGATTGTTACCTTTCCCAGGAGAGGTTTATGTGATAATAGGGATCAGAGTTTTCCATTAGAAGAAGCAGCCTCTTACCTTAATGCTTTGTGCATTGAACTGATAGGTAAATATTCATCAAATGGTTAAATTATTTCCTTGTACCAGTGAGTGGGATGAGAGAACCACAGTAGGTTAGAAAGGGAGAAACAGGTTCAGAGAACTGAATGACTTAATGATGTCCAGGGAGGGTAACTAGAAAGCCTAGTACCAGGACCTTGGTTTCCAGCCTCTTGGTGTCCTGCCCCTTTTTTCTTGCTCCTTGGTTTTCTGCCCTTGCCCTTGAAGCAAAAGGCCCCAGCCCAAAGTCCACACTATGCAGCCAGTCTCCAGTGTGCCAAGCCAGTTCTCACCGAGTGGCTGTATTTGATATCCTCTTTAGAAAATTCTTAAAAGCCTGTTTCCTGAATATGCCAGAATTTGTAAAGGCATTCATATTTCTTTTATTGGATAAAAATGTTTTCAGGATTATCAGCCTATGTAAATAGGGAATGAAAGGAGGCAAAGAGCTATCTATTTTTTTCTCTTCCTTTTGGGGTGAGCACTTGCTCTGTTCACTGTCTCTGTAAGCCTCACCATTTGCCCTCTTCTCTGCTCACTCTATTGAAATCACTTCCTTGGAGGTCATCTCTCAGAGGCCCAGTCCAAGGCCTATTCCTGAACCCGTTTCCTTCTTGATTCCTCTGTGCCCTCCCACACTGGTGATGCCGCCTTCTTCTAGAAACCATCTCCTTTAACAGCAGGCAGTGTTCCTCTCTCTGCAGCACCTTTGTCTCCTCCCACCCCTACTGGTAAATGTTTCTGGAGGAGAGGTTCTTGGCAGACTCATCCCTCCTTTCCATTTCGTCTGTCATCGATAACACTGTTGACTCCCCAAATGGTGTCTTCATCCTGATGTCTCATCCCAGCTCCAGACTCATGATCTCTCATTCATATTCATCTTCCCTCCTTCCTCCCTACCCACATCCTCCTTCTGGGCAAGGCACAGTGCTAGGTGTTGGGGCTACTTATGAAGTTTCTACCTTTGGGGTCCAAGTTGGCGGAGGAGACAAATGTTTACTCACACAGTCAGCAATTCTAGCAACTTGAAAATGTGAATGTGTCAGGATTGAGATCTATCTCAGGTTCTGTGGGGACACCAGTGAAGTGAGGTTATTAATGTTTAATGCTCCCTGGGTGGGTGGGGGCATGGTGCCAGGCTTGGTTCTTTGAAGCCAGTATCTGAGTTGCCCTGTGAAGAATGTGAAGGTGGTAGGCAGGTAAAAAGGCTCTAGGGACCATCCTGCTCAGTTGCACAGAGATTGAGAAAGTGAGATGTGTTTATAATGGCAAGTAGTTCAGTGTGTTGGATATGGGACACGGGGTTCAGGATGGGGCCAGGGTTGGGAGGTGGTTCAGTATGAGAGAATAGGCTGGTTCAATGGGCAAAGACCAGTTCAAAAAGGACCTCTAGTGATAGATATTCTAGGATTTTAAACTATCTACTAAGTTTCTTTAATTAACATCTCATTTTTATAGTCTCTCAGACTGACATTATCTTTTATTCCTAGTATCTCTGTTTAGTCGATTACATTTCAACTAATGAGGATCTACCTAGTCGTGGGTGTCTTGCTTATAGAGTGCATTCATTTCTGGTAGAAGGCAGGCAGACTTCAGTGGCAAACTGTAGAAGACCCATCTCTAAGCTGGCTAAACTAAGAAGTACATTTTTCTCCCTGCATTCCATTAAGTCTGGAGGTACATCAATTCCAGGGAGTGGCTATATCCATGCTCAATGAAAGTAGCAAGGATTCAACTTCTTTCCTTTTTTCTCTTCTGCTGTCCACAGCACATCCATCTGCTCTCCTGGTTCTGTTGTAGCGGGTCTGACCATCACATGTAGAAGGTTATCATCTATAAAGTAACAAGAGGAGTTTCTTTGTATAGATCTCTTCATTCTTTTTTATTTAAGAGTAAATAAAACTTTCTCAGAAAATCCCAGAAGCCCTGTTATCACATCTTCCTGACAGAGTTCTATCACATGCTTGTCTCTAAATCAGTACTTTGGAAAAAGAAAGGAATAATAATGACTGAGTTAGACCATATGGTCTCCATAGTGCAAAATCACCACAGTGGGGACAAAAAAAAATGGTTCTTAGAGATGGGAGATATATAAATTTCCTATGCCATTATTACAGATTACTACAAACTTAATGGCTTAAGAAACACAAATTAAATATCTTATAGTTTTCAGTGCCAGAAGACCAAAGTGAGTCTCACTGGGTAATTATAGTGTTAATCATACGGGAGAGCTGTGTTGCTTTCTCAATCCATTTCCTTGCTTTTTTCAGCTGCCATATTCCTTGGCCCATAACTCTTTTCCACCATCAGTACCAGCAATGACCAGTCAAGTCTTTTTCAGCATGACCTTTGTTTCTACATCTTTTGTCTCCCTTTTCCCAGTTTAAGGACTCTGTGGTTACACTGGGCCCACAAGGATAATCTAGGATAATGTCCACATCTCTAACTCAGCCTTAATTCCTCTGTGTCATGTAACTTACCATATTAACTGCTTCCAGAGATTTGAATGTGGCTGTCTTTGGGGTTTTTATTCTGCCTACCAAAGAGACCAAAAACAAAAATAAAACCTTAACTGTCTCAATGCTCTGTGTTCCTTCAAAGGGCACTATATCTGTGAAATTTAAATTTCATAAGAGGGTGGAGGAAATTTGGGAATTACTTGAGAAAAAAATATCTGCAAAGACTTCATTGGGTGGAGGGTACTTTTCAGTTGAGAAATGTAGATGATCCTTCATATCTGTGGGTTTCACATCCATGGATTCATCAAATAAAGTTTGAAAACATTTTTAAAAATCACATCTGTACTCAACACATACAGACTTTTCCCCGTCATAATCTCCTAAACAATATAATATGGCAACTGTTTGCATATCATTCACATTGTTTTAGGTATTATAATAATCTAGGCCTGCAGTTGTAGCACCATCAGATCTCTGAAGCTAAGCAGGGTCAGGCCTGGTTAGTACTTGGATGGGAGACTGCCTGGGAACACCAGATACTGCAGGCTTGGGAGAAGGACCTGGCAACCCACTCCCAAAAATCAATCTGCTAGTGAAAACCCTATGAATAGCAGGGAAGCACTGATGATAGTGTTTCACCTGTTGTATGTAGGGTTACTATGAGTTGGACACCAATTCGATGGGACCTAACAACAACAACAACAACAACAACAACAAGAAATAATCTAGAGATGATTTAAAGTAAATGGAGCGATACGGGTAGATTATATGCAAACACTACACCACTTTTGGGGCTGGGGTTTAGCTCAGTTGATATAGTGCTGCCCTGTGCACTCTGACGCCCTGGGTTTAATCCCTAGTACTGCAAAAATGGCAGAAAGACCTGGCAGCCCCCTCACAAAACAATCCCGAAACAGTCAACCATTGAAAACACTAAGAATGGTGGAGAAACACTGATGTAGTGCTGGTCATGGCACAGAGTCGGGGAGTATTTGGTTCTGTTGTATATAATGTCACTATGAGTTGGACCTGACTTGGCGACACCTAACACCACCACCACCCACTATGTATACAGGATTTGAGCGTTCACAGAATTTGGTATCCATGGGGGACCTGGAACCAATCCCTCATGGATACTGAGAGCTAACTATAGAGGGGCGGACTAACTAAATAACTGTTTACCAGTAAACTTGTCAAGGGTCAGTGTACCCTGAAACAAATGGATACTGCTACTGTATAATCCACTGACAAGGAGGAAGGGGAAACAGCTTTTGGTTCTACAATAGGAAGGATTTTCTCCAGAGGACTTGTTTGAAGTTGAAGCAAGAAGTGAAACTAGGTGCATGAGCTTTGGTAGGGATGAAGTTAAGCAAAACCCATATAATTTCTGTCACTGCTTTCCCCCTCTCTGTGCTATTTTTGATTTTTAAAAATTTTATCTTTAAATAAAACAATGAAGTATCTATCTTTAAAAAGCATCAAATTTTGACTATTGACTTTAATACACACACATACACACACACAAATGACATTTCCTAATTCTTCAATTGTGCTTATGTATGCCATGGTTGAATGGTTTCATGTAAGATATGTGAAAGATGAAATCACAATGGTTGATTACAAATGTTGCAATGAAGTTTTCTATTTTTTATACATATATTTCCTTACACGTGGACATCATTTTTTTTCTCTTTTTACTAACTGATTGTTTATCCAGGAGTTACCATTTGAAATTCCATTACTTCATGAACTGCTCACAAAGCTTTGGAAAATTATTGCTAATTCTAAAATAATTGTACCACTTATCATTACTCAGTCAAGAAAAATGGGCATTTATGTGTGCTTTAGCAATATTTAGATAAGCTGTTATACCTCTTCTTTTAAAATAGTCCTGATTGCAATGCAAATTGCAAGCTGTGATGCCATTGCTGAAAATTGGTATGACAATGATCTCTCCTGGTTGATATCCTCTGCTGACAATAGGACCCGCTGAGAGCTGTGTTTAGTCATCTTTGGATCACTTCACTAAAAGGACCAGTGTGTGGTCTTTTCAAACAAGGTCATACCTTGCATCATCATATCCTCATTCCCATGGCAATGTGTGGCTCCATTCCCTAAGAGGAATTATGATTGCCCTCAGCTGCCCATATAATCTCCCCTATTCTGCCAGGCTTTATACTAAGATTGAGGGAGCTGCTCTACGAACCCTCAATTCAATTCCACAAACATTATTAAGTGCCAATTCTATGCCAGAGACTGTGCCAGGGAAACTAAAATGGAATGGTCTATACTGCTAAACAACTATGGTCTAGCCCGGTGGATGAATGATAGAATGGTGTTGTGTAAAAAATGCCATGAAAGCCCAGATGGCAGAGTGAAAAGAGAGATCATGGAAGGCAGTAAAGAGGGATGCCATTGATCTGAATCTTGTTAATATAACTGAAGGAAGAAAATGCTATTTTATTTTATTTATTTTTATTTATTTTTTTCTCCCTTTACTGGTAAATGATGGTAGGGTACAGAGTAATACAGCATTGTTTTTTTTTTTTTTTTTTTTTTTTTTTTGCATTATGCAACTATTACATCACTTTTGGTTAAACTTTTATCAACTTACAAGTTTTATGGAGCCTTATGACTAATATGTACTAAAACACAAATGCATATTTGGGTTATATTCCCCTATTTTCAAATGTACTCATAAAGTTGCATTGTTTACATTGAGATTATCCTCTCCTCCTTTATCCCTCCTCATTGATTCTCCTCCCCATCCCACTTTCCACAACCTTTGCTTCCCTCTGGTAGTTCACTCCCTCCTTCTTTCTACTCTTTATATTGTCCCTTCTTTGCTAAGTTTAATTGTGCAGAAAATGCTATTTTAAACTGAAGCCACTTTCTAAGAAGTGTGGAAAACCCTTGGGTAAGCCTAGAACTGCATTTCCCTCATGTGTCAGTCAACTTGTCATGCTGTAGGGGCTTGTATGGTGCTGTGATGCTGAAAGCTATGCCACCAGTATATCATATACCAGCAGGGACATCCATGGTAGGCAGGTTTCAGCTGAGCTTCCAGACTAAGCCAAACTAAGGAGAAGGACCTGGCAGCCCACCCCTGTAGCAATTAGCCATTGAAAGTCTATGAATAGCAGAGAAGCACTGTAAAATGTAGTATCGGAAAATGAACCCCTCAGGCGGAAGACATTCAAGAAACAACTAGGGAAGACTTGCCTTCTCGAAGTAGAATTGACCATAATGATGGGAATGGAGCAAAGCCCCTGGGACCTCCTTCTGCTGATGTGGCATGACTCAAAATGAGAATAAACATAGTGGCTGCAATGATGAGCTCAAATATAAAAAGATTATGTACATGGCGCAGTGTTGGGTAGTGTTTCATTCTGTTGTACATAGGGTTACTATGAGTCAGATCCCATTCAATGACACCTTACCACAGCAATATAACTGCATTTGGGAACAGACCTGGCTATGACTCTCCTGCCCTAGAACAGGGTTCTTCAACCTCAGCTTTCTCAACCCATGACATTTTGGGCCAGATAATTTATTATTGTGGAGGCTGTTCTGTGAATTTAGGATGTTTAGCAGTATTCCTGGCTTTTACATACTAGATTACACCCCATTAGCTAACACCCCTTCACTTGTAACAAGCCAAAATGTTTTGCAGTGTTGTCAAACATCACCTGGGCAGGAGTGGGGGGGGCACTACTTCAGGTTGAGAGTCATTGTTCTAAATAGTAAAATGAAAAGAAAGCAAAATCCCAAGTTATCATGAAAGGAGAGGTAAGGAGGAACAGGAGCCTGGGAAAGAAGAGTAAAAAGGCATCAGGGAGATGATAAGAAGTTGGGTTACCGAGGAAGGAAACCTGGGGAGTAAAAAAAGTCTCTGGAGGAGGGCAGTTTTAAAAATCAGGAATATTTTCTGGCCAGTTTGAAGTAGTTTGTATTGTTTTAGTGTAAACTGCCTCCTCAGGGCCCCCTTTCATACACACAGAAGTGTTGTGAGAGTGAGTTTTGTTTTGGGATTTGGGGAAGAGACTGACTTCTACATACGATGTATAATAGAGAAGTCTTCATTTATTCCAGCAGCTAATCCATAACTGGAACTATGTGTTAGAGAACAAATTAGACCACAGGAAACCATAAGGCTGGAAACTATCCTGGAAATCATGGCACTGAGGGGAAGATGGAAAGTAAATGCAAGTTTAGGCTGATACAGTTTGGATCTCAAGGAGGGAGGAGCACCTCTGGTTGAGATCTGGGTTCAATGGGAAAGACCCCACCTGTTGGTGGAGGATTATATGAAAAGCCCTAGCATTTGCCTGGCCCAACACCAGAGGGCCCACGAGAGCAGCTGGGCACTCCCACGACCTCTTTAAGCTCTTACTCCAGAACAGTTGCCCTGCTCAATACTGTGTGCATGAGGATGCACGTGCACGTGCACGCACACACACGTTCCACTAAAGATCTGGATTTAGGAAAATATACTGGGAAGAAAAAACAATACAGATAATACAGGCTATGTAGAGAGAGAACAGCATGTGCACAGGATATATAGATGTGGTCAGAGCAATGAACATGGGGTTAGGAGACAGGAATTCTGCCCTGACTTATCCTCCAATTTCTTTTTTTTTTCCACTGGAAATTTTTAATGTAATTCATTCTGACATGCTTTTCATTGTGACAATTCCATATATACATTTTGATGTACATTATTCATATAGGTTCCTCCTTACCCTCTTATCCTCCAATTTTTATGTGACCCTAGGGATCATTTCACCTCTCTGGGCTTTTGTTTCTTCTTCATTAAAGGCTTTTGTTGGGCTAAATTGCTGCTAACCAGTCCGTTGCAACTCTAACATGTTGTGAACCATGAAAAATAAGGTGTAACTGGTTTGAATCTGTTCTGCCCTTTGGACAGACTTTGTTTATGAAAGGCTTTTTATTGTTGGGCCTGATCAGACCAGCTGAATCAAAGCCTAACCCAGGTTTGGAATGGATGTGATGGCCTAGCATGGAGCGAAGAGCTTTCAGTCAGCCACCAGACCTCTGGGGATCCCCACTAGATCTTGCTCTGTAGAAACTCCTTAAAGGGCACACGGTTGATCTGGTTCTTTTTATCAGATAAAGCAGGAGGAACAGAACAGAGGAACGGAGGCCACTTGCACAACAGGCACTGATCTTCCTGGCAGGGTATCCCAAAAGCTTCCTGTCTCATCCTGACCTGTGGACTCTTCATTCTTTGTACTTCTCTGGTCCCAGAGCCTCACCTCTTTTTAGTAATTATTCATCACTGATAATAAAAACTCAAAAAAAAAAAAAAATCCTGACATTCTCCAGAACCCTGATTCTCTGTTTGCTGGGCTCTTTAGATGGATTTGCACAGGGAACAGAAATATAAGGCTTCTGTTCCTGTTGCCTATGAAAGCAACCTCTCTGGGCTTTTGTTTCTTCTTTTTAATAGATTAAAAGTCTATTTACCTTGTTTTATTGTTTTTCTTTTTCCTTGGCTGGGTCATTCCTGTTTGGGACTCAGAGCTGCCTTAATGAATCTGTTACCATACCATGGCAAGTTGTTTACCAATTTCTGCTTATAATGCCCCTGTCAGACACTCAAGCTGTCTATTAGGCAAACAGACTGACACTCTATCAACCACATTTTCCAAGCTTCTGTCTCTAAAATACCATGTTTTTTTATAGACTAAGCATTTCGGTCTTTTAACACTTTTAAAGCATGGCATATGCCACCATACAGTTCAATTCAATAAACATCTTAGTAGTTTCTCTGGGTAAGGGCTGCTGCTGGGTGCTATTGAATCCTATAAAGGTGAATAAGGCTACTCTCTTCAATTTGAGCTGCTTTGGGAGCTTAGGAGGCAGGTGTGGGTGAGTGGATTGTTTTGCTTTCCTTCTTCCAGTGTGTACCAGTCCTACTACTTGGCTTGTGCCAGTTATTTATATCCTCTCCACCAATAACAGGAGGCCCTCTTAGCAACTGACTCAAAACCATGTCAGGTCTATGGTCATAAATTAGAATCAACACGTTCTTGGTGGGTCACTGCTATAACCTCTACCTTGCCCAATCCGAAACCTACAATGTGGATTTATGTCATGGTTAGGGAAAAAATTGCCCATGTTCATTTCTGACTTCTTTGTTGTTAGGTATACTTCCTCTTACTCCCATGCCTGCCATGTCCTCCTAAATTTGAAATTTCAACTAAAACAATTTATGAATGCATTTATCAAGTAAGTACTATACTGGTAGAATTACTATATTTCCACCAATTTTATTTCAATAAATTATCAATTTCATTTTATTAAACAACCAACACAGCGACATTTTCTGCAGTGTGGTCCATTAGCTGGGTTATTTTGGGGGTATATCTAATTGGAATGAATTTAAAGCTTAATTATAAGTAATGCTACCTTTTATTGTAGAAAATACTATTTGTTATCCTTGATTAGCTGGGCAATCTGTAGATTGAGCTGAGTTTTACTTGGTGAAACTGTAAGGTACTGGCTGCCAACATCCCATCTCCCACCTCTGCCACTGTGGTCTTTACTAGCAGTTTGGCTGTTGGCAGTATTTTATATCCTAGAAACCTTTGGGGAAATAAAATAAGCTTTCATATAAAATGAATATGGATTCTTACATAAGGTGTGACTGTATGGGGTAGAAAACACACCTATAATGCTGAGCATGAGATGAATTTCAAGAATACACAAAGGATGACCCTAGCCTTCTGATGGATTACCCTGCCTGGAAGAGTTCATATAGATGGGACACTGATGAGCACCTGAAGATTGTGTATCTTAAAGACTAGAATCTTCATTATGATGTACATTAAAAATTTCTAATAAAAAAAAGACTAGAATCTTCAATCAAGAGACAAAAGTGTGACCCTAGACAAAACTTCACTATTGGATTTAAAATTGTTGTAGAGAAAAAGGTGCCAAAGGAAGATGGAATTGGGATAACATTTGAAATGGGGAAATGCTATATAGAAGGCAGTTAATGTACAGCAACATGGTTAGGAGAGGACAGTACATTGGATGGAATCTTAAGGCCCATGGATGGGAAAGGCAACTTGCATAATGGAAAAGGATGCTTAATGTTATTTCTAGAGGCATGTCTCAAAATTATCCTCTTAGTACAAATGATAGTGAAGTTTTGTGAACATTGGTTAGTGGGAGTCAGTCCCCAGGTGTCTAACAAACTTGAGTTGCTAGATGTACAAAGATGAGAATCTTCACCTAGAAAAGGGCAAGTGGGGACATCTCAGAAGCTCTGTCCCTAAAGAAGAGCATCTTCCTGCCTCATTCCCTTCCAATACACATCTGTGACCCTCTGCTGTCCTTATCCTTTGCCTATATTGCACAATTTCATGCTCAGATGTGATGTGTGAATGAAAATTGGAAATATAAAAAATGCACTATGTGGAATTAAATTTTCATAAGTGGCGAAAGACTGAGTTTTACATCAAAGTTCCAAAACTCTTATTCTACCTCATTAATGGTACCTATACTCTAGATTATAATTAATCAAAACATTATTTTATTTCTACCTTCTATTATTAAAAAAGTATAATACTGTTTAAAATATCGGATTCATTCAGCATACTATTGTATTGCCATCTGGGCTTATCAATAGCAACTATTTCCATTTCCAAGTCTTATTAAACCAAACACATTACAGCAATTTGTATGTGAAACATTCCAACATTACGAAAACTTCTGCAACGGAGAAAGCACAAATTAAAATACAGCATATTCCTTTGGTTACCTAAACTTTTATTGATGTTACAGTCCTATCTGTAGAAGAATTTTCTTTTCAAGGTCAAAATTCCCTATAGAAATATCAAATTATTAAGAGTCAATGACTCATGCTTTTTCTTTTTTTCAAACAGACTGATACTCTTTCATTGAACTCAGTGCCTCACACATGCTAGATAAGTGCTCTGCCACAGAGCCACACCCCCAGTTCCTTTTTTTTTTTTTTTTTTTTTTTTAAATTTTGAGATAGGGTTCTCCTTAAGTTGCACAGACTGCCTCTGGCCTCAAACTTGCAATCATCTTGCCTCTGCCTCTTGAGTTGCTGGGCTTACAAGTGTGTGCCATGGTGCCTGCCTGGACAGGACTCTCTGTCTAATTAGAAGAGTACAATTTTGTATGCAGAAAAAAAGTCTTAGGAAAAGTGTCTTAGGAATCGCCAGGGCTGGATCTTTCCTCATATCTCTGATCTGGTGGGTTATTTCCTCCTCACGACTCCTGAGTGGCTCAGAAAGCTTGAACTCAGAATGTTTTCATGCTCTTTTTATTAAAACTGATTATCTTGGAGTCAGTCTAATTTTCATAGACTTTGGGAAAACCAAGCCTTTCATCTTATGGATCAGGCAAAATAAGGTCCCATGGCTCATGCCTTTACTCTCCTTAAAGAATAAGTGGAAACTTCTAAGCTAATAATCCCTGGGCCCCCTGAAGGTGTTCATAGTCTTAAGAAGTGTAGTCATCATAATCATCCTCAACAACTGCCTCTGGGCTCTCACTGACAGGCTTCGGGCTATTTTTCTCTGCACTTACTTGTCAGCTACCTTGGTCGTCATGGCTCATTTCTCGGCTCTTCCTGTTCATATGGTCAGACTGACCCTGAGGATTTGGTCTTCTGTCCTTGAGGCCTTTTGTATAGCTGACCATCTTCAACTGTTAAGTGATTTTCCACCTAATAGGTCCCTCCAGTCCCTAGAAGGTTTATCCCTTGCACAGGTCTGCCCAGTGTCCTGGAATGGAGTGATTTTTTCCCTGGATTTTGGGCAGAGGAAGGCTGCCATCCTCTAGCTGTGCCAGTGATGAATGACTGGCTTTCTCTCCTTATTCTGTCTTCTCCTTCCCTGACCTCCTCTAGAGCTGTCTCTGTAGACTACCATTTTTTGAAGCAAGAGGAAAAAAGATAAAGGAAAGGAGGATGGCTTATTTGTAAGCAACCGGTGGGCTAACTTTGCCTTTCCTGATTCCTTGCCAGAATAAAAGAAGGGAACTGGAGCAGTAACTGACCTTATCTTGTCCTTCTTAAAGCCTGTCTAAAATTCATGTTTCAGGTATATCAGGTAGGCTGAAAAAACATCTATACTGCTCCCTCCCTAAATGGCACTATTTACCTCTCTATGATCATTTCTTTCATCTATTCATATTTTGTGGTAGCATTACATTCATTCATTCATACATTCATTCTGACTGAATCATCTTTTGCAGGGTCCTATGATTTGTGTAGTGCTGAGCCAGATGCTGCAAAATCTGTAATGTAGTAGGATAAGTAAGAAACCCCTATATAAACCAGGTGCCAGGGCTCAAGAGAATGAAGCAGGAAGATTGTGAGGTAGAGGCCAGAGGCAGCTTGTGCAATGTAGAGAGACTCTGTCTCCAAATAAAAAATATGCTCAGGGGGCTGGGGGTGCATCCCAGTGGTAGAGCATTGATATGTATGAAGTCCTGGGTTCAATTTCCTGATACTGACAAAAGAAAAAAAAAAGGGAAGAAGAAGAACCCTTATGTAACACGACAAGGAAGCATATAATTCAGTTTGAGAAAGACTGAGATGGATATAAATGCTAAAATCTTTCAGAGAAGAGGAAATCAATATAATCTGGAGGGGTTGGAAAAAAAATTCCACTTATACAGTGAAGCCTTGAAGAACCTCAAATGCCAGTCTTCCAGTTTGTACTTTGTTCTACAGATAAAGGGAAGCTATTTGGGAATATGTCAGTGCTCTCAAAGTGTCCTGTTGGAAGAGGGGAACACACCAGGGCTCTTTGTGGCTCTGAAGGAAGTGGCTCAGTAAAATGTGAGTGAAGAGTTTGTCCAGCCCCAGAGAGACTTTCTAGACCCTCAAATGCAAGTGTAACAGAAATAAAGGAAGGAAAATGTTCAATAAGATGAGACTAGAGGGTTGTGGCAGGGTAGACATAAATTGTACATGGTAAAGTTTGGAAGAAGCAGATATCGCACAGGTAACCAATAGGCATGGAAGTATGATACATTAAAAGAGAGAAAGCTTGGTGAAATCCTTGGAAGTAGAATGCAAAATTTCTACATCTCAGTGCGTAGCATAGCAGCCCTAAAGACCACTTGAGTAAGGATTGAGCTGTCAAAGGGAATGGAAAGAAACCAGTAAGATCAGGAGATATGGACCAGCAATATCTGTGACATCCCACATGGCAAAGCTGGGCATGTGGGATCAGAGAGGGAAAATTCTAAAAGGCAAATATTTCTGATTTTACCACACTTAATTTCAGATGTTGTTGTTGTTCAGTGCTGTTAAGTCTGACTCATAGGGTCCCATGATACAACAGAAAGAGACACTACCTAGCATTGTGCCATGCACACCATCATTTTTTATGTGAGACCATTGTTGCAGCCACTGTGTTTCATTTTGAGTCATACCACACCAGCAAATGGAGGTTCCAGGGGCTTTACTCCATTCCCTTCATTAAGATCCATAAGACTCTACTTTGAGGAGGCAACTCTTCCTCAGTAGTCTTTTGAATGCCTTCTAGCCTGGGGGGCTCATTTTCTAGCACTATATTTGCCAGTGTTTCTCTGCTATTCATAGGGTTTTCAATGGCTAATTGTTTTGGTAGTGGACTGCTGGGAACTTCTCCCTAGTCTGTCTTAGTCTGGAAAGTCAGTTGAAACCTGTCCACCTTGGGTGACCCTGCTTGTTGTTGTTGTTGTTGTTAGGTGCCATCGAGTCGGTATCCGACTCATAGCGACCCTCATAGGGTTTTCAATGGCTGACTGTTTCGGGATTGCCTTGGGAGTGGATTGCCAGGCCCTTCTCCCATTTTTGTGGTGCTGGGAATTGAACTTGGGACCTCAGAGACTGCAGCGCAGTGCTCTACCAACTGAGCTAAATCCCAGCCCTGAAATATTGGTGGCATAGCTTTCAGGGTCACAGCACCACACAAACCCCGACAGCATGATATATTTCTGCCAAAAAAAGAAAGTATAGAAAACTCAACCATGAACCTCAGCTTTGTCACCATATTTTTAATCTATAAATTTGACTTACACTCAGAGATGGTCTTTTGAGTTACAGTGTTTCCCATGATCTTTGAACTGACCTCCACAAATAGGAAGAGGAATAGGAAAAATGCCCGGTTTGCCAGGCATGGTTATTTCTATTGGGCTTTTGATATGGCCCAATTATTGAAGGCCCTGTCAGGGGCTAATAAAGGAGGCTTGTTGTGATTGATGCAGAGAACATCGCTCTAAATGGCCTTAAATTAATGTCTGTTCACCTTCATGCTTGACTTTGAGCGTAATGACATCAACATGCAAAGAAAGCAGGATGGGGTGGTCTTAAATCATTATCTGAAAACCAAGTCCATAGGAAAAAAGTCCAGTTTTAAACTCATTAAGGGATACTGCCGAATACTCTAAGATATCAAATTAACCATTAGAAACCTTTTAAGGTTGAGTTGAAAAACTAGGACAATTTTTTCAAATCTTTTGAGATTCTGGTTTGAAGTGAATAAAATGCTATGCTTTTTAGTCTTTTTTTTCTCTCAGCCACAGTGAAGAGAACAGTAAAGGACATTTGCTTAAACTACTTGCATCAAGTCTAAGAAATTACTTTGGAGAAAGAATTTTCTGTCAGGTGATAAGAGTGATCTAAGTCTTAGACTCAGAAAATGCAGTACTGGTATATGGACTCACTGCACATTTTCGAGGGTAAAATCAAAGTTCCTACTCTGGTGTATTATGGACTACTGTTAGAAATGCAAAGAGAAATAAACTATTTTGAAATTTTTCTTAGGTAGATGTGATGGTTAATCTTTATTGTCAGTTTGTTTGGGTTTAGAATCACCTGCTAGGCAGGTGAGGCACACCTAGGTGTTATGTCAGTGAAGGCATTTCCAGAGAGGATTAACTGACAGGGGAAAGACCCACCCAGACTATGGGCAGCACCATCTCATGGGCTACAGGCACAGGAGGAATAAAAGAGGGAAAAGGAGGAAGCCAGCCTAGCACTGGCATTCCTTTCTTTCTGCTTACTGATTTGCCATGATGTGAACGGTTCTGTTCCTCTGCACCCTTCCCGTCATGATGGACTAACACTATTGTAATTGTGAGCCAAAATAAATCCTCCCTCCTGTAAATTGTTTCTTGCAGGTATTTGGTCACATTGATGCAGAAGTAACTAATAAAGTAGAACTATAATATTACCATAAAGAAGAATAATTCTGTGTTTTCTTTTCTCTTAAAGAGCTCAGTGGCTAAAGAGAATAGTCTTTGAAGTCAGGACACAGTTTAAGGTCTTACCTGTGCTGTCACAAATTCTGGGATCTTGAGCTATTTTCCAAGTCTCAGTTTCATTATCTCTAACCATTGTGCCTTAAGCACAGAATTATTGTGAGAATTAAACCAATTTATTTAATGTACATAATATACTTAGGACATTTCCTGACATATGGTAATAACCCTTAATTTTCTCCCATAATAGAAATCAAAATTGAGGAAAATAATCCTTGTACTGATTCACTTTTTAAAATTTTTTGGCAAGATCTTGTGATGCATCCAGGTTTATAGTGTCTTGAAGGGTCTTAACATAGACCAGGTATCAGAAGAGTTATTGACTATGTTGACTTTTATGCATTATTTTAGAACTGATTTTTGTCATGTTTATTATTATTCAAAATGATGGTGAATTTTACCTCTTCTTCCATTTGATGATTGTGTTTGTGATGTAAGTAAAAATCCTCTTCAGAGGTTTTTTTAGTGTAGTATTTGCCTTTTTACATGGAAATCATTATTTTACTAAGGAGACAACCAAATATGGTGAGGTCCCAGAATGGGGCTTATTTTATATAATGATCCTTATCTCAAAACAAACTTAGTTGTAGATATTGTTGTTAGGTGCTGTCAAGTGAGGTCTGACTCCTAGTGACCCTATGTACAACAGAATGAGACACTACCTGACACTGTACCATGCCCAGCACTGTCTGACAGTGCTCCTCTGCTATTCATAGGGTTTTTGATGGCTGATTGTTTTGGGAGTGGACTGCTGGGTCCTTCTCCCAAACCTACACAGCACCCAGTATTCCCAGACATTCTTGCATCCAATGACTAACCAGGCACCACCTGGTTCCAAGATCAGACAAGACTAGACTCCAGGGTGATATGTCTGTAGACAGACACTCACAAAAGAAAGTAGATGAATGGATCGTCCAAGTGCATTTAGAGCTTTTCAAGTATCAATATCAGGCTGTTGTTACCAGAAACCCATTTATTCTGATGAGTGGTATTTTTAAAAGACATTCAGATTTGAAAAAGTAGAATAAATGTAAAGACAAAAAAATGAACAGAATTCTCACCACACAAAGATTGGTAATAAATGGTGATAATGAACACTATTCTACATAAGAGAGTAACCTCTTTGTTCAGTTGCAAACAGGATTTTGTCAGTAAAAAAAAAGGAAAGAAAAAGATCAACATTTGGACATGTACTAGTGTCAGATATGGTATTTTACAGTCACTATCTTGCATAATTCTTGTAAAATCTGTGGACCTTATGAGTTTTACTGCTTATTTTTCACAGGAGGATAGTTTGTCTCCAATAGGTTACAGAAATAGCTAATATGATACATTGAACAATAGACTAAATAGGTACTCTCAATCACGACACCATATTGCTGCTCCACTTGGAAAGGAATGTCAGTGCCATTGGCAAAGTAAACCAGTGCATTGAGTATCACTACTGTTTCAATCTGAGAAAAGCAGCTTCTGGTGGGAAAAGGTGGATGTTGACAGTCCTACTTTTCTCCTGGGGTTCTTGTATCTATTCTTCTCTGTGACATGGCCACTACTGTGATAGTAAGTCATACTCATGGTAACCATTTTTACAAAAGAGACAGAAAACAGAAAAGGAAGAGAAAAGGAAAGAAAATTTAAAAACAAGAAAAAAGGAATTTCCTAAGAAGGGGAAGATGTTTTTTCTTTTTTTCTTCTTAAATACTGGCTATGACAGATGCAGCAATGTATACTCGTTTCCTGTGAAAAAATGGAAAAGAACTCTATCTTCCAATGAGAAGTATTTCAGTATAGCAAAAACTCAAAACTGAGTACCATATATATCATGTTTTTAATAGCACATAAAGACTTTCCGCCTACAGCTGTACCACTGTGGTGTCTGATCTTGTCAAATCTTGGAAGCTAAGCAGGGTTGGGCCTGGTTAGTACTTGGATGGGAGACCACCTGGGAATACCAGGCACCGTAGGCTTGGGAGAAGGATTTGGCAGCCCACTCCCCACTCCACCCGTCAAAAAAAAACAAAAACAAAAACAAAAACAATCAGCCATTGAAAACCCTATGAATAGCAGAGAAGCACCAGCAATAGTGTTTTGCCTGTCCTACATAGGGTCGCTGTGAGTGGGACATGGACTCCACAGCACCTAACAACAACAACAACAACAACAACAAAAACAAAGACTTTCCCTCACAAAAGCAGAGAAGCCCTATAATTCTGATGGCATCTTTATCTACTAAAGTTGGTGTTGAAGTGAGAGCTCTTCTCTACCCACACATGTTCAAATATAAACCCTTATTTCCTGGTATGAATGAAAGCAAGAGAACAGCAGACTGATCAGCTAACAGGAGAGCCCAAAGAGATGTGGGGCCAACAGGAAGAGATCAGTTATAGGCTTTAATTGAGTATACCTGTGATGTAGCATCAAGGCCTATAGTCCAGCTTTGACCTTGTATTCTGACTATAGCGATGCACCTTTTGTTCTCTTCCTGGGAGCAAGTTCTCTTCCATGTTTATACCAGTTCTAGTTGAAGGTTTTCCTTCAACTTGGATCTGGAGTATCTAGGACTGGTTTGTTTAGGACTGTCCTGATTTTAGCATTGAGAATCTCCAAATGGGATTCCTAGGCAAGCTTGCCATCCTAGGCATCCCAGAATGGTCACTGTATAGGCTTCCTCTTGAGAATGTGCCTATGATCCCTTTTGCACGGCATCTGACTCTCTGATTGTCTCCTGCTAAGTTTGAATCCTCAGACCAAGTTGTGAAAAACCTCTTGTTCTTGCGGAGGTGTTAAATGGAATTTGAGATGCTGGCAGCAGGTTATCCTAAATGATGTGGTTTAGATTATTGAACTACCCACATCTTTTGGAACAAATGGTAATGATTAAAATTTTAATTCATTAAAAATTTTTTGTAAAAAATTTTTTTTTGTTAATACCAGATATTTTGGGACATTATCCTTGACTAATATGTGGAAGTGGAAAGAGTGAGGAAAACTCAAGGCTCACCATATTAAAATAGATGTTTTATTTTGTGGGTAAGCATTTTCTTCTGTTTGCTTTCAGTGGTCTGAAGGGACAAGGCATAGACATTTCCTAAGTGTGTCCAATTAGAAGCCATATTGCCTCTTGTTCTCTCTAAATCAAAAGGCCTCTTTATAAGAGCTTTGTCTAAAAGCAGACTTTACATGGTCCTGGGAGTCCTGTTATTTGCAAGTAAAACATTTAAATGATAATACTAACAATTGAGATGAAAATAAAGATTATTATAAAAAAATAATTTATCTAGCTTGTGAAGACTGGACCTGATATACTATTCTAAATTAGATCAGGAATATTTGCTTTTAAAGAAGTGTTAGTTTTATGTGATGACACTTTTAATTTCTTTCACTGAATACAGGATAATATTCTCTAAAACAAAGGGGAGACATTTAAGCCTAATGAGGAACTCTCAGAAGCAAATTATAGAACTAAAGCATTGCTTTTATCCATCACGGAGAGAGGGAGGGTGGAGAAAGAGGGAGAGACTGAGACAGAGACAGAGAGAGGGAGAGGCACCCTGCACACGAGCGAGGGAACACACACTAATAAAGAATACTCCAGGGAATTTCTCAAATCAAAATATTGCATGGGCAAAACAAACTTGCACAAAATTAGCTTACATGGAAGCAAGTCTCCTTTAAGAATTTTAAATAAAGAGTAATTCTTGATTGCATGTGCTGTTTACATGGACTGTCACATGGCAGGAATCATTTAAACAAGAATACAGCACCTGTTACCACCAGATGTGTGGCTTCCTTTGCTATGGGATGATGGGTGTACACTGCAGAAATGCTCATATGTGATTTGGTTCATGAGAAAATAAGCATTTTTGTTTTATAACATGGGAGGTTGTGATGTTCTGCTGGCAAGGACTTTCATGAGAACACTTGGTCACCATACAGAAGTGGCCAAAAAGTCAAGAGGGCCATCAGATGGACAGGCTGTTGGAACTATGGGTGCTCCCATAGCAGAGTCTGCTTTAAAAAGTCTGTTGGCATCAGGTTTTTTTTTTTTTTTTATCACACCATAGAGATCCTGGTGCAGGAGATGGCGCAGAATTTGGGGGAAGAATCTCAGCTCCATCACTTAATATCTAGGCAGCTTTAGGCAAATTACTTAGCCTCTCTGAGTCTAATTCGCACCTATGAAATAAAACCTCTCTCACAGGGGTTGATTTGAGCATCAGATGAGATCATGTCTGAGAAGGTACTTTGTAAACTCTTAAATGCTACACAAAGGTTAACTGTTTTCCCATAATGTGGTTTATAATTGCATGTATTTAGGTACTCTATGAGTCACAATGATAACTCCAAAACCCAAGGCCTGATATAAGTTATTTGGTGACACAGATATTAGTCTTTTCCCCAGGTACAAGCTTTATAAAAGGTTAGCACTATATTAAGTAATAGATCTATTACTCTACTAAATTATTCATGATTATGTGTTCCGTGAATGATCTGTTTGATTGAAATAATCATCAGGTGTTCTCAGGGCTCTGGAGAGGAAGCTGATAAATGGCATAAGCTTTCTTCAATGTGATGACTTTGCTACCATTAAACATTAAGAAAAACCAATTAATGGATTCACTGTGGAAACAAAAAGCTATCCAATTCCAGTCTGCACTTTTAGAGAAATCACCCCTTCTTTGAAGTGGTTGTTCTTTTAACAAATCAAAGGTTTGCAGAAAAAATTTCAGAGTATACATGATTTCAACTATTTTCTGAAGACCAGTTTTTGAATAAGGAGAAAATCCAGCTGGGCACTGTGAAGCATGCCTGTAATCCCAGCAATATGGGAGGCTGAGATAGGAGGATTGTGAGTTTAAGGCCAGAGGCAGCCTGTGTAACCTAGCAAGAGACTGTCTCCAAATAAAAATGAACAAATAAATAAAAGGAGGGCTGGAGTACTCAGTGCTGGAGCACTTGACCAGCACACATGAATCCCTGGGCTCAAGGCTCTGTGCTGCAAATAATTATAGTAAAATCCTTAAGAGTTAACAAAGGAAAGAAAACCCATTTCTTTTTTTACAGAGAAAGATATATGAAGTAGCTGCTGAAAAGGTTTCTGCTGAACCTCTTCTTGGGAAATGGGTGCCCCCATTGCCATCCATAACTTCTTGAGTTCACTCTGGCGCGGCACCTGTCACAACTGACCTGAGAATTGCACTTGGGTACCTGTTGTCATCTCAAACTGCTCATGTTGAAAACTACATGAATTTCCTCTTCCTCTTCCTCCATCATCACAACCATCCCCATTCCTCTCAGGTTCAAGTTCTTTGGAATTACACTTGTCTTTTCACCCACTCCACCAAATATTCACAAGTCTTGACTTTTATCCCACTGGAAATATCTCTGGTGGAACCCTCATTCTCCCACTGTGACCCTTTGCCATAAGCCTGACCCTAGCGTTCATGTTGATGTTAAGGATGGCCCTGACTCAGGTGGTCTGCTCTTTAAGCCCATGAAATCTCGTGATACCACTTTCATTTCCTTGTTCCTTCTTCTACAAATAGCAAAGACTCTTGCATCATACGGAGCCTGACTCCCCTCTTAGTATAGCAGTTTTGTCATATACGTTTCCCATACTTGCTGGGGTTTTCTTCTGCCCACTAGGTTTCACCAGCTCAGCCACCTGCTTGTTTCTCCTTGTATCTAATTGTCTAAACTCCCAAGGATTCACCAGTCCCATAAATGAAATTTAGGAAAGTACAGAATCTAGGTAGGTGAGAAGCTGATTCAAAAATCAAAGTTTATCAACTCCAACTTCAATTTGGGGTCTTTCTTTGGTTTTCGCCGTCTGGGGTCCTCCTTTTCTGGTGTGAATAAGCAAATGTCTTTTATATGGAAATGAAGTTGACCATTTTCATTCTGGTGGGAAAATCATCCTCAATTTCAGCATCTGAACCTTGCATCTCAGGGAGTGAGGAGCAAGGCAGAATGACGTTCATTAAGCCCATGTCATCGGGAAGGACAGATTAAAATTGCAGTGTACACTTCAGATGGTCTGGGTGACACAGTGGAACCTGAGTGAGCACATCATTAGCAGGAGGAGGAAGTATGGGTGAGGAGATGGAGTTGGGGCTGAATAGTCCACTGGAGAGGTCCCAGAGCCAGAGATTATTAATCAAGTAGCTAACTTCATTTGTGCCCACTCACCTAGAAAACAGGATAATGCTAAATTGGGTTAATTTTAATACAATAGTGCTCAGCTTACAGATGTACTAAAAATGTTAATGTATTTATTTAAAAAATGATGAGCTGACAGATTAATTCAAACAACTGAGTTTTGCAGTTTGTATTGGTTAATCATTATATTCTCCCTCTGGCTATGATATGACTGAACTAAGTGAGATAACACATGTAAACCACCTAGCACAATTTCTGGTAGTTAGAAGGTCCTTAGGAAATGGGAGTGCTTTTATTTTTCCCTTTCCCTGAATTCAATAATTTAAATAAAATTATTCACACTGATAAATTAAATTTAGAGTATCTTTGTGGACTGTTCTGTTCTAGTTGATGGAGACATGAAATATTCTTAACATATAAAAAAATGGGGATAAAAGGAATAAGGGTAGGTATATGCTATACCTACCTCAAGTATAGCCTGCAGCCGTAGCCCTGTGGAATCTGATCCCGTCAGATCTTGGAAGCTAAGCAGGGTCGGGCCTGGTTAGTACCTGGATGGGAGACTGCCTGGGAACACCAGGTGCTGTAGGCTTGGGAGAAGGACATGGCAACCCCCTCCCAAAAATCAATCTGCCATTGAAAACTCTATGAACAGCAGAGAAGCACTGACAATAGTGTTTCCCCTATTGTATGTAGGGTCGCTATGAGTTGGATACTGACTTGATGGCACCTAACAACAACAACAACCTCAAGTATATATGGAATGTATAAAATATGGAAGTAGATAAGTTCCATGTGAAAATTTCAGCCCCCATTCCTAAACTCACCCTGTTACTACTATAAAATGACATAATTACAAAAATGAGTCCCTAGTTGAGAGAGGCAACATGTGAAACTAAAAGCTTACAAAATAGGCAAATTATTCATGCTTATTTTATTACTAAAGATTCTTTGCCACAAAGATATAAATTGAGTTAAAAGTTTTTGCAACATACATTTGTTGTATAAATTGAATTGTATCTAGATGAAAAGAATATTAACATAGAGCTGAATATATCTGCAAAAACAAAGAATTTCTGGTGTTGCTACCGTTTTTCTTCAGGATTTTGAATTTTAAAAAAAGATATAATTCTTAAGGAAACAAATCTCAAGAACATCACTAACTCCTCAGCCTACTGTTGGAAACCACTGTGTTCCCATCTTCTGTAGATCTTTCTCCATATACTTTCTATAGAGATGGGCCTTTTCTTTTAATGGTTTGACTTATGATTCTTTTATCTTTATGGTGACACAAAAATTATAGCATCCTATAGCATTTTATAGTAGAAATCATATTTTGAATATTGATTTTTTTTTTTTGGGCTATGTGTGGTATGATACTCTTTTGTGATGTTGGACAATGACAGAAAGCCACGGTGCTTGTGCGCTCATTCTCTCTCTCTCTCTCTCTCTCTCTCTCTCTCTCCCTCCCCGCCTTGTATGTGTGTGTTTATGGGTGTGTGCTGTGTGCTGCTAAGGCAGGATGTTTAGTAGGTTATATGTTTCCAGAGCATTATTCAACCTGCAATATTTTTGACTTATGATGAGTTAGAATATTTTCAACTAATGTAACCCCATCATAAATTAATGAACATCTATATTCTATTTTCTGCCATATATCACTCATTCAAGCAAATTTCTCATTTTGTCTTATGACATTATATCTTTATTATCCTAATAAAACTTTGTATATTCTATATGTGGGAAAGAATTTGCATTTGAAAATTTCTCTCTAATCTATTGCTATTTATTGCATGTCTTTGGGCATCTAGGTGCTTATACTCTTCCTTTTATCATTCTATAAAATAGTATGTATATAATATATATATATACACACACACACACAAACACATATATACATATATGTGTGTGTGTCTTTGGACATCTAGATTCTTATACTCTTCTTTTTATCATTCTATAAAATAGTATGTATATATATATACACATACACAAACACATATATACATATGTGTGTGTGTGTCTTTGGACATCTAGATGCTTATACTCTTCTTTTTATCATTCTATAAAATAGTATAATGGATATATATATATATATATATTTGTTGTTGTTGTTGTTGTTAGGTGCCGTCGAGTCGGTATCCGACTCATAGCGATCCTCTGTACGACAGGGGAAACACTATTATCAGTGCTTCTCTGCTGTTCATAGGGTTTTCAATGGCAGATTGATTTTTGGGAGGGGGTTGCCAGGTCCTTCTCCCAAGCCTACAGCTTCTAGTGTTCCCAGGCGGTCTCCCATCCAGGTACTAACCAAGCCTGACCCTGCTTAGCTTCCGAGATCTGATGGGATCAGATGCCACAGGGCTGTGGCTGCAGGCAGGCATATATATATATATATATATATATATATATATATATTTGACCTAACTTAAAAAATGTGTATTAAAATTTCATCAAGTTTTAATTAAATAATTGTTCACCTGAATTCCAAAAGGGTATGTGTGTATATGGCTTAGAAATGATGTTTTTGAAACTTGTTTGAAAACTTACCTCTCAACATCATGTAATTCTCAGCAATATGAAGGCAAGTCTTTTGGGATTGAAATCCCCTACAGTTTTTACTCTCTTGTCCTGTCTAGATTTTAAATACCTCTTAAGGATTATGGTAAAAGTAGAAAATAGAATCTACCAGTGGCTTTCATGTGTGGCTGACTGTCAAAACATATTACAATTACCACTGAATGGGTTGAGGTGTTTCTACTATAGTACATTAAGAAACTAACATTCTCCAGTGTCAGTTTTTAAAACATGAAACATCAGCAAGAATTTTTCTAATCCATCTTTATATATATATACCAGAAAAGAAGTTGCCATGATCTTTGTGGCTACTCAGGTGCTTTCTGGAAGATACATGTAGCTTTGATTTCTAATTTGTATTTGATTATGAAGAGTGAAAGGACATATTTAGCCTTGTGGACAGAAGACTTGCCTAAAAGATAACTGTGCTGCATTGATGTAGTAATTTAAGAGTCATCTAGAGACTATTTGTAATTATGATGAAGGATTATGGTAATATGAGTGTGTGAGTCAATGCTTCTCTAAATAACATTTATGTGAACAGATCATTTTGAGAAAACATTACAAAAGGATGAACTTAGGCTAATAGTTTGTGGTCTCCCATATGTCCAGCTTTTTGCATTTGAATCAGAGATTTTTTTCCTCCTCTACATGTTCATTTTTTCAAGAAACAACAACAAATGTTATCCCCCTTGTAGGATTTTTTTAAGGCATCCCTTCATCATCCTTTCCTTTTCTGAATTCCCAGAACTCTGTCTTGTCATCATTAGATCCCTTAGCAGATTGTCTTGAAATCTGTTGCTCACTGTCTTCCTTAAGTGTTGGTGAGCTCTGCAAAGTGACCCTGTTTCTTCTGCTTGCCCTGAGCTTTTGTACCTAGAATAGTGCCTGGTACATGGCAACTAGATTAATGAAAGAGAAGTCACACTGTGACAGTATGCACAAATTACTCCATGTGTTTAAGAACTGGTAATGCCATCTTCTTGGAAGAGTTCAAAAGTTAATTCAGATAACCTTTGAATAAATGTGTCATCCAAATGCCCAGGTTTAGAGTGGTTGCCAACATGTAGACTCTGCTTGTCACCAAAGCTGTGGTCGCAAAATGCCCTCTCTGACAGCTTTCAGGACCCTTCAACCTAATGTAAATGTCTCCAGTCAAAACCATTGACTACGTCTATAGCC